>JAKZJZ010000896.1:0-35129 GCA_022702705.1 Papilionanthe hookeriana x Papilionanthe teres
CCATCCCGAGCTTCGGAGATTCTCCATTTCAAATGCCTTAGTTTCGATGCATGTTAGCCGTATAGATGTGTTCGTCTCTTCGAGACGAATCCATAGAGCATAAGAACATAAAAATCCATTGAGAATCGAGTGAGATCTTAGGGATTTAGTGTGGACGGCTCTCGGGTGAGAACACTTGGGGACGATGAACGGATGCCGTCCATTCAATACACGCGCGGACGAACGGCTCAGATCGCGTCGGACCGGGAAACGGTGCGAGAACCGCGGGGCCCGGACTGGCCGACTCGGATGGCGGCGCCGAATCGGGAGCGCGACACGTATCCCTTCGGAGCTGCCGATGTTTCGGCCGGCGCCGCGTGGATAAATAGAAAATTAGGGTATTTTCTTATTTATTTAATTCCCTAAACTTCAAAAATTCATATCTCTGTGTAGAAAAATCATAAAAATAAAATAAAAATACCCTCTTGCTCGAGTGAACGAGAGGAGAATAATGTGGAAAAGAAATCACTTAATTTCATCAAATATTTTATTTTTTATAATTTATTTACTCTCTGCATCGTTTTAATTCTCCATGCATGCATACAATTCACCATGGCATGAGACCATAGGGCTTTTGAAGCCTCTGAATTTGGGAACATTCCCTGAATTTTCCAAAGTCAGAGGCCATCCCTATGAAGAGTTCTTGATTTTTCAAGTTCATGTTACTGTTTTGAGTATTTTAATTCCAATAAATAGCATGTTGTGAAATAAATTCTAGGAAAATTTGGTGATGTTCCTTATGACCAGAGAACCCTAGGAAAAATAGGTTTTGACTTAGTTCATTTAAAACAATCCTAATTGGCTTAAACACCCAAAATAGGTCTTTAATTAATTAGAGTTAACCAGGCATCAAATTGACTTGAAATCAATTCTCCACTGACCTTTAGGATCAGAGGAATCCACCATAAAAATTTGAGGTCAATTGGACTTGGTTAACCCCACTAATTGGGTTGATTAAGTCACTTAGCCATTTTAAACTTTAAAAATTCATAACTTTTAAAATACTTTTTAAAAATTCACTAAATTGGTTTTGGAGCCTCTCTGATATCAGGGGAACCTAAGAAAATTAAAATTTCAATTTTCTGAAAAAGTTGATTTTTAATAATATTTTAATATTTTTAATAATTAAAAAATAATAAAAATCACAAAAATAATAAAATTCACCAAAATGTCACATTTTGAATTTTAATCACTTAGGAACAAATCCCACATTTTTCCTAAGTCTATTTAGTGAGATATTAAATTTTAAAGCCCTAGGGTAATTTTAAAATTAAAAAAATGTATTTTCTAGCATTTTCACTAAAATAATTACAATAAATCATAGAAAAATCAGAAAATTGCAAAATTTGCTTCTCTGGTTTCCTTGATATCAGAGAGATTTTTGAAAAATATAAAATCCATTTTTCAACATTTATTTTATTTTTAAATTAATTAACACTCCAAAACTCAAAATAATTATAATAAAAATAATATAATTCAAAAAATCACCAAAATTGGTCCAAGTGCTTCTCTGGTCATTAGGAATGTCCCCTAATTTTCTTAAGGATAGAAACTTTCCTTTGGTCATGTTATCAAATTTTCCTTGAAAATCTCTATTTTCCACAAAAATAATTATATAAATAAATTAAATACAGAAAAATCACATTTTCTCCTCTCATGTCTTTATTGACATATGAGTGAAGTCACATAAAAATTTCAAGTTCATTTGAGTTCAATTTAGTGAGTTATGAAATTATTAAGCTTAAGGGGTAAAATGGTAATTAAAATCTTTAATCCTTAATTAAAACTTTAGGTTTAATAAAAATTAACAAGTAAAATATTTGATCCTAATCTGATTTGGATGATTGAAATTTAAATAATTAAAGGGTAGAAACCCATTAAATAATTTCAAAATGATTAAACTTTAATTAAATAATGGATTAAATTTGGAAGAATAATAAAATTGGAATCATTAAAATAAGGGATATTTATTAGGAAGAGATTTATTCTTTAATTTAAAAATCCCTAAATTAATCATATCATTAATATTCAACTCTTAATTAAAATGATAATTCAAATTCAAAATATTAAAAGACTTAATCATTAAACTAAAGTCAAATTATTAAACTCTTTTAAAAATTTCAATTAAAATTAAAAATAAAGTAAATTAAAGATAAATTAAATTAAAATTAAATTAAATTTAATAATTAAATTAAATTAAGACAAATTAAATTAAATTAAATTAAATTAAAATTAAATTAACTTAAATTAAATTAAATTAAATTAAATTAAATTAAATTAAATTAAAATTAAATTAAATTAAATTAAACAATTAAATTAAATTAAATTAAATAATTAAAATTAAATTAAATTAAATTAAATAATTAAATTAAATTAAATTAAATTAAATAATTAAATTAAATTAAATCAAATCAAATTAATTAAACACCAAATCAAATTAAATTGAACTATGTTAAACTAAATTAAAACTCAATTAAATTAAATTGAATTAAATATAACATCACCTAAAACAGAAAGAAAATAAATTTAAAAAAAAAAACAACTTGAACACTATTCCAAATTTAAACCCTTTAACTTAAATCAAATCATTTGAATACTAATTTACCCTTGAAAGCTTTAGTTATTATAGCTCCTAAATAAAACATTAAATGAAGTGTCACTTCACTCATAGGATATTCAAATGTCCTAGTTCACCTGAGCGAAGTTAACAAAACTTGAAATTCTTGGACGATTAATTCATTTGTATAATTAAATTCATTTGAACTTAAAACAATCCTAGAAATATTGAAAAGATGTTTAAGATCCTTCTTAAGCACTTTCTCGATATGATAGGACATTTATAAGAACAATTGAATTTGATTATTCTTTGATGAAGAAAATCGTCCTTAAACTAAAACACAAAGAACTTAGACGTCATAGGAAATGACTAGCTATAGGATTAGGAATTTGGTAGAAAACCATAACCTTTCCCTTAGCTTTACCTAGGAACTTGCTTAAATATTCTAATTGTGTTTTAAGTGCAGCTTGGGATGACGGGAAGACCCTCCGGGTACGCATTTGTATTATTGCGATTTACTTTCCTGCAATTTATTTTCCAGCAATTTACATTATTGCGATTTACTTTATTGTAATGCGTTTATTTTTCTTGCATGATAAAACAACTGTTGCATGAAAACCCACACCTTTAGGATAGTCCCTAAAACTGAAACCAAAATTAAGTTAAAAGTCATTGCAAGATAAAATTCACCGCCACAACATTTCAAAATATAAAACAACTCAAAATTTAATCACAAACAGAACACAAAACTACAATTACAACTAAATTAAAACGTCTTGTTGGATGATCGGGAATACCTCGGATGATGTAACCTACGTGTTGCTAACGGGATTTCCACGGTCTAAATGAAAGTGTGGAACTCATTCGGTTGAGTTTAGCAAATTCATACGGACTAAGTGAATCCGATAAAAATAATGATGCCGGAAGGATGGAACAGTGGGATCTTAGCCGGTGTCGTTATAATCAACTTTAAGATTTGTTTTAATTAAAACATAAAAAACACTTGGAAATTAAGATTTTCTCTAAACCAAAACACTTTTCTCATCCCCGATTTATGATTTCTAAAACTAAACCTCTGCGACAACAAGGAGCTCGGAGCATGGTGGGCGGCACGACCATCGTCATCAGCGAAAACTTGAGTCTACTTCAGCAAAACTTTCCTAGAATTAAAACAACCAAGCCATAGGACTTCGAGGTAGCTTGCACTAGTGCAACATAAATCCTCAACTCTTCGTTAGGCATTTGCATTGCAAATTAAGCCCTAATCGGTCTTAGGATTTCGAGGTAGTCGTCCGATACGACAATAAACCCTCACATCTTCTAGAGCTATTTGTTTGATTTTATCATACAAATATAAGCCCTAATTAATTGAAATTGGCAAGATTGAAATATCAAATAAACATTAGGACTTTCCTAAATTCGAAGCCAAACGATAGGATAGTCGGGAAATTATCGAAGTTCACTTCGAATCAGTGATTTCTCCTACCTTTCTTCCTTTGGATTCACAAAACAAAATGTTCCAAAATTTGATCCATTCCCTATTGAAACTCCAAAATTCAATCTTTGAAAACCTTAAACTTTGAAATTCTTGAGAGCGAGAATCATTGATTATTATCGAGAGTTTTCTTAGGTGATTCCGTCACTTAAGATGTAATTAACTATAGGGGCTTGCCCTTATAGAGAATTTTAAAGAACCCGGGTAATATAAACCACTGTTTAATGTTTTCATATTAAGCGGGGAAACTTGTCGGCTTATAAAATTGGTTCGCGGACCAAACGGATGTCACTAATCTTCTAGTTTATTTAATCGAGCCCCACCAGTCGAGCGGTGTGTACATCCTTAGGGATAGATACACGGTTTGTGGTGCGGTGCTCGTTTATATAAACTATTTGGGATGTGAGGTCGGTTTAATCTCATATCTTAAAACCTTCAAATTTAAAATTATTTTCAAAATCAAATACTACTTTTCAAATTATTTATTTTAATTAAATTAAAAATTCGCCGACAGATTTACGGTAGGCGACCCCTCTTGAAAATAAAACACGACCTAAAAATATGCCGACAGGATTTACGGCGACTCCGTAGGGAGAATTCCTCTCTCCATTATAATCGAATAATTACTGCTTTCAAAAATCGGTAGTGTATCCATGTCCCTAATGGATCGAACTACCCTTCTTTCCGTTGGAATACTATGTTCATTTCTATCTTGAACAAGTATAGCCAACATTCTCTCGGATTTAGGAGCCCTTTGTTTAGACACCCCTAAACGAGAGGTTCCGAGATCCTTTTACCTCATTTCGAGGTGGGGTGGACCCCGATAGGTGTTAGTTTAGGAGTGATCCTTCGAGTCGGGAAGTCTTGCTTAAGACTTTCTTTTCCTTTACGAATCGGATTCCTTACCTTCTCTACACCTTTGAACATTCCGTTCTAAATAAACAAACCCTCTAATAAGTGATTCTTTTAACAAATGATTCTTTTTATAAATACATGAACAAAGAATGAGTTCGGACTCTTTTCAATTCCTTTCTTTTCGTCCTGAAGAAAAGAAGCATAACTAGGGACTGACAACCAGAATCTACCTTGCAGAAATGGAAGCCCCGAGCGATTTTCTCCTTCACCAACGGACTGGACTTCGCTGTCTATAAGGATGAGCTGCCCGACAATGGGGTCATCCGATTTGGACAGGGATTTGAAAACACGAACGTCAAGGTCACCGACGTCTCCCTCTTTGCACTGACGAACAAGGTATGCGAAGCTGAGGAACCACTGCTTGAGTTCAACCTTAGGTCGACCCAAGAGTTTCCTCCTACGAAAGGGTTCCGACTAGGAGGAATGCTGCTCGTCCGCGGGAGGATCTGTTCTCACTACCCCCACTTGGTCTAGTTGTTTCTGCACCTACCCCGACTTCGCCAAATCGAAGGGAAAGGAATCCAGAACTATGATAAACCTGTTACCGTGGAGGGTACGGATCTTCCTGTAAGACCTTCTGTCTTCGAAATCGGGTCCAGTTCGAAGATTCCTTCGCTGACAAAGACCCAAAGAAGAAATAGAAATAGAAGGATCGCCAGGGAAGCCAGAGCTGCTGAGATTGCCTTCCTGGAGGAAATTCGAGTTGCCGGAATATACACCGTTACCAGAATATACACCACTGCCTGACTACATACCACTTTTGGGAGGAAGCGGGTTCCATCCCCTCTCCGCCGCGAGAGGATGAAGAGAATGTTCGAAAGATTCTCTGCCACATTACCACAGCCCGCATACTACAACGATAACCGCAAGAAAAGAACCAGAACTACGCCGTTTGCTCGACTGCAAACTTTGGTAGAAAAGCTAGCAAAGAAGGAAAACTGCCCCGTGTCGGAAATTCTACGAAGGATAGGGCGGGTGCCAGTCAAATCCCGTCTTGGGCCCCGAGTAGAACCCGCCGTCATGATAGAAAAGCCAAGCAAGAGAATGAAGGCTAGCCCGCCTGTCGTAGTATCGGGGTTACAGATTAGGGAGGATACCACCTTCCGAGCATTTGGCCGATGGACCATCCGGTCATAGACCTTCGCTGCTAGAAGGATGGTGTGGCGTCCCACTACGGGGCGGTTGAGGCCGAAACGACGGCCGAGAAAGAAAGTCTCGCCGGGAGGCTGGAATGCGAAGAAAGTGCTACTGCGATGAAGGGGACTCGTGAAAAAGGACCCGGCAACCATCGCATGACAACCACAAAGATACACGAAAGCTCCGCTAGAAGATGCCATGGAAAAGTTGAGAACCGACATCCGACGGTTGGCAAAAGAAAGAGAAGAAAAGTTCGGAGATGAGATCGACTCATCGGAATTCATGGACAACGAATATGCGAGAAATCAACATGGTTGAGACACGAGCTTCATCATCTTCTCGAGGTGCTCCTGCAGCCGCGGAAGAGAGGAGCCGGAACGATGAAGAGACGGCTTCGGGAAAAGGACGACACGATCGCTCAAATGGCGAAGAGGATGGAAGAGATGGCCGTAGCTCTAGCCACTCTCCAAAGTCAAGTACAACCACATAGAGAGACACCCCGGAAGTCATTCACATCGTAGACGGAGGAAAGGAGATTACATCCGTCAATGGGGATGACCAGCTGAAAAAGGATACAACACG
Organism: Papilionanthe hookeriana x Papilionanthe teres; assembly: GCA_022702705.1. NCBI lineage: Eukaryota > Viridiplantae > Streptophyta > Magnoliopsida > Asparagales > Orchidaceae > Papilionanthe > Papilionanthe hookeriana x Papilionanthe teres. The sequence continues at coordinate 6,726 of JAKZJZ010000896.1, forward strand.
AAGTATGATCCACGAAAAGGATATCAAGAACTTGGTAGAACAGCAGAGTGCGAGAAGCCTAGCACAATCGAAGAACGGGACATCTATTCGGACGGGTAGACCTTACCCGGAAGAATTCGACGCTGTCCAATACCCAAAGGGCTTCGTACCACCTCTGTTTAAGACCTTCGACGGAACCGGGAACCCCCGACAGCATGTTGCACACTTTCGTGCCAGTTGTTGCAATGCCGGCGGGAGCGATGCGCTACTCTTCCGACGAGTTCGTTAGCGATCCGTCGGGAATCGCCTTCGATTGGTATGCAGAATTACCCAACGGATCTGTAAAGACATTCTCAGAGCTAGAGAGCCTCTTCATTAAGCGATTTGCCGGAGCTCGGCACCACATCACTATAGGTGATTTAGTGGTAGAGAAACAAAGGCCGAATGAAACTCTAGTGGATTACATACTTCGATGGAGAAATTTAAGTATGAAGTGTGAACCACAAGCTGCAAGAACAACATGCGGTCGGCATCTTGCTTAAAAGCATTCACGGCCCGATAGCACTTCTCCTCAAGGGATTCACTATTAAGACTTTTGAGAAGTTGTTAAGCAAGGCCGGAAGCTTGCAAGAAGAGGCGAAGCAATTAAGTTTTGCCGACAAGACGGACAAGCAGAAGCCGGTGAAGACTTTCGAAAAGAAATCTGGGGTCGTTGCAGCAGTTGACAAAGGCAAACAACCGATGCAAATACCACCAGAACGGCCGCAGCAACCACAACAAAATTACCAGCAACCCCGGTCCAGCTATCAGTCGTCTCCGCAGTATGAACAACCGTCTCGTCCGCAACGTACATTGAGGGAGCTTCTGAGCAGAGAATATCCGTTCAAAAATGAAGCAGTACCGAAGATGTTCCGTAGCTTAATAAAAACTCCAGATTTCCAGCTGCCAGAGCCCAAAAGACCAGAGGAAGTCAACAAGAAAGGTGATCCCAACTTTTGCCCCTACCATCGGATGCTTGGGCACAAGATAGAAGACTGCATTACCTTCAAAAGTTGGCTCAACGACAACCTTCGGAAAGGAAATATAACAATCCCGAAGGAGTACATGAAGGAACCCCAGAAAGGAGGTTCCGTCAATGTTATCTCAACCGATCCCGTCATTCCGATAGATCCCTATGCAACTGACGATGGATGGACTACCGCCAGGACGAGATCTTCGAAGAAGATTTTAGACAACATCCGAACCGCTTCGGTGCGAGCTTCAATTCAGAGTTCGAGACCTGTTAAGCCGGTACTATCACTTGCGATAGAAGAACCACCTCGACAGGAGACAAATCGAAGAGAAGAAGAAAATTGACGAAGAAGAGGGACCGAGACTCCTAAGGCTAGACTAGGGGCTGCTTATCCTAGGATAGTTGTTTCCGATTCGGGGAGAAATCCCTCGAACCTCGATTTTGTATGATTATCTGCTCACTTCGGTGGGATCATATAATGATAAGGGTGATGGCGTTGGCTACGTTTTGACTGTTTCTAACGATTACGTAACTAGCGACAATCCGGGCGTCGATTTCGATACCAACAACAATTCTCAAATCATACAAGATCTCGACGATCAAAATGACGAAGAAGGCATCCATCAAGGAGGCTACGAGAGTTCAACAAGCAACGGATCTATCTGTGAGTTTCGAGGAGCTCCAGTTACAATAGAGTTAGAGCCTTCAGATTTGGAAGATAATCCAGAAGAGCCAGTCATTCCGATTCAGGAGGAGACACCGACAAACTCAACACTAGATTCAGAAGAAATTACAGAAGTCAACCTAAGAAGTGGAAAAGTTCTACCTCCAAGAATGGGTCCAAAAGACAAAGGAAAGCAGGTGGTTGTTCAAGAAGAACCAACCCCAGCGGAAGACATACCCGTTCGAGAAGAAGCCGAGACGCAGGAGAACAAAGTGGACTACAACGTGCTAGCCCATCTTAGGAAACTACCGGCCAAACTGAGCATTTACGATGCTCTCATCTTATCAAAGGAGATGAGGGAAGCTCTGATCAAGGCCTTACTTGATCCGGAAATTTGCTTAGCTCAAATGGCCGGAGATTCCTTGGATGAGGTTTGCTCGTTAAAGGAACAGCGAGGTGTTACCTTCACAGACAATGACCTACTACTTGGGACAGCAGATCACAACCGACCGTTGTACATTTCAGTTACAATTGGGAAGTTTACGCTCTCCAGAGTATTGGTGGATCCAGGAGCATCAATCAATATAATGAGTCTTCGAACACTAGCATACTTGGAAATTGATGCTCGTGAGCTCGAGGCCGACAAAATGTTATTAAGAGGATTCAACCAGAAAGGAGAAAGAGCCCTCGGGTCAATAACGCTACTGATGAAGACCGGTGATTTAGCAAAGACAACCGCAAAATTTCATATAATCGATTCAGAAACGTCGTTCAACGCTCTACTGGGCCGACCATGGATACATGAAAACAGGATGGTACCATCATCTCTGCATCAGTGCATCAAATATTACGATGGAGGGGAACAGTGCATCAAAGGAGACTTACAACCATTCTCCGTACATGAAATTGGAATCCATGAAGATGCAGCTTATTATGCACCGCCAAAGAAAACAATCTTCTCCAGAGATACCATAACAAATGAAGCAAAGAAAGTTCGGGACAACGAAGAACCTGAAGTTCTAGTCCAACAGTCACTCACCACTCCCTTCCGGCGAGATGGTGAAGGTTTCTCCACAACTCGCATCCGAGGTCGAGGCCGGGGACGAGGCCGTGGTAGAGACACTAGGACAATTGGACAGAAGAAACCAACCATCAATGTTGATTGGGATGATAGTTCTGAAGAAGAAAAAGAAATCAAGCAAGAAGCAGCAACAATAAGTCGAAAGAAGCCGCAATACAAGATCTCCCTCGAAGATGAAAAGAACGAAGAATACAAATCAATGTACGAGAAGATTAACCACTACGTACATACTATGACCCTAACTCCGATCCATTCTAATAAGATCGAGGGTATGGAGGTCAAAGAGGTACGTAGTGACGGTGCAAAGCCGATCAAATTCTACCGTGGTGCTTCTTCCTCCAAAACTGAAAATAATGTACAATTCGAAGATGTCACTTCATCAGAATTAATGGAATTACCTTTTGAGTGGTACTCTCCCTGTGTTCAAAATTTAATTCAACGTGGTTTCTTACCTCGACAATGGACAAAAGGCCAATCACAACATTTTGAAAAGTTATGGAATAACTCCGGTCGTCCACCCAATTCAAAGTATGGACTCGGATTCGGCACAGTAGGGTCAGTTGACGATACTGAATTTTGCTTGGTTGTCACTTGCAAGTCCAATGAAAACTGCATGGAAACTACAGACGAACTCGAAGATTTACAAATTGGAGACGCTCCACCAGAATTCGAAGAAGAAATTAAATCCACAATAGATGAGTTAATGGAAGTTAACTTGGGTACTAGCGAAGAGCCTAGACCTACCTTTGTTAGCTCCTTACTCAACAAAGAAGACTCCGAAGAAATAATCAAGTTATTAATGGAATTTAAAGACTGTTTTGCTTGGAGCTACGATGAAATGCCAGGATTAGCTCCAGAGGTTGCAGTCCATAAGCTAGGAGTGGATCCTACTTCTGTCCCAGTCAGACAAGGTCCCAGAAGAATGCGTCTAGAAATCGAACAACAAGTCATAGCCGAAGTTAAAAAGCTAATAGACGCTAAATTTGTCCGTGAAGAACAATACCCGACTTGGCTAGCCAACGTAGTGCCAGTCAGAAAGAAGAATGGTCAGATCAGAATTTGTGTGGACTTCAGAGATTTAAACAAGGCATGTCCAAAAGATGAATTCCCTCTACCGATTCCAGAACTGATGATCGATATTGCTTCGACACATGAAATATTCTCATTCATGGATGGATCTTCAGGATACAACCAGATAAAAATGGCTCCAGAAGATGAAAAGCTTACAGCATTCAGAACGCCGATCGGAGTATTTTGCTACACGGTGATGCCATTCGGACTGAAGAACGCAGGAGCAACTTACCAAAGAGCAATGACAAGAATTTTTGATGATCTCATCCACAATCAAGTCGAGTGCTACGTGGACGATGTCGTCATCAAAAGCAAAGTAAAGGAAAACCACCTGTATGATTTGAGAATTGTTTTCGAACGATTAAGACAATTTAACCTTAAGATGAATCCCTTAAAATGCGCCTTCGGCGTCACCTCCGGGAAATTCTTAGGATTCGTTGTCCGACATCGTGGAATTGAAATCGACCGGAGAAGATTAAAGCCATCTTAGAAATGCCGCCTCCCAAAACCTTAAAACAACTACGATCTTTTCAAGGGAAGCTGGCATATCTTCGACGCTTTATCTCGAGCACTGTCAGGTAGGTGTCAGCCTTTCTCGGCACTAGTTAAAAAGGACGCCAAATTTATTTGGGAAGAGAAATGCCAGAAGGCCTTCGAAGACATTAAACAATATTTAATGACACCTCCTGTCTTAGCAGCCCCAGTCTCGGGTAGACCGCTGATACTTTACACCGCGGCTTTAGACGACTCTCTCGGAGCCCTGTTAGCCCAGGTCAATGATGAGGGTAAAGAAAATGCTCTTTACTACTTAAGCCGTCGTTTACTCCCGACGGAAGTAAGGTATCCCGCAATTGAAAAGCATTGTTTGGCCCTGATCTTCGCCGCTCAAAAGCTCAGGCACTACATGCTTTCTCATAAGGTCAACCTGATTTCGAAGTTTAATCCATTACAATACTTGATGACTCGTCCAACACTTTCCGGCAGACTTGCCAGATGGTCAATGATATTATTGCAATTCGATATAACTTTCGTGCCTCTGCGTGCCGTAAAGGGACAAGTCTTAGCAGACTTCCTCGCAGCACACCCTTTGCCGGCCGAATCTCCTCTCAATGACGATCTGCCAGATGAACAAATAATGAGCCTAGAAGACCCTGATGATCGACGTTGGGAATTGTATTTCGACGGAGCATCTTCAGCACACAAAGACGAAGAATCGCAAGTGATAGTGCCCGGTAAGGCAGGAATCGGGCTAATCTTTATAACACCGGAGCGGGGGATGTTAAGATACTCCTACCACTTGACAGAACCGTGTACAAACAACGAAGCAGAATACGAAGCCCTCATAACGGGACTGGAATTAACCATTCAAATGGGGATAACAGACATCAACATCTACGGGGATTCACAGTTAATCATTCAACAGATCGTCGGACAATACAGGATTTTTAAACCAAGACTCGAACAATACTTCCAGTATGCCATACAGCTGTTGGAACAGATTCCAAATGTGACAATCTACAAAATTCCTAGAAAAGAGAATGCTTTAGCAGATGCTTTAGCCCGTCTCGCAAAAGAATTTGCCTGTTTGCAAGATGAATCAATGGAAGTGTCGGTTCACGGACGTCGAGTCCTATCACGGCTTGACATAGACATGATACACAAATCAGAAAAGAAAAGAATCAGTTGCAGCAGTGACGAGAAAACACGAAGATTGGCGACAGCCATTGATGAACTACCGCAAACAGGAAAGCTACCAGACGATAGGTCGCTAGCCCATCAGATCAAGAAAAGAACTCTGTCCTACGCATTAATAAACAACACATTATACGGAAGGTCTTTTGATCAAATGTGGCTAAGGTGCCTAAGCGGGTCCGAGGCCCGTGAAATTGTTAAAGAGGTGCATTCAGGACTCTGTGGCGCTCACCAATCGGGTCCAAAGATGAAAATGAAAATTAAAAGACTAGGGTACTACTGCCCTCGATGATGACCGACTGCATGAAAATCGCCAAGAGCCGTCACCAATGCCAAGTGCACGGAGTGGTTCTACACCAACCTCCAAATGTGCTACACCCGACAATTGCGTCGTGGCCATTTGAATGTTGGGGCACAGATATAGTGGGTCCGATAGAACCACCATCTTCGAAAGGACATCGTTTTATTCTTGCGGCTACAGATTACTTTTCCAAGTGGGCAGAAGCAGTTCCACTTAGAGAAGTGAAAGCACACCACGTGCTACAGTTTTTCAAGAACCAAGTTGTCTACCGTTTCGGAGTGCCGCGCGAGATCATCTCGGATAATGGGTCGGCATTCAGAAGCACACAAATCAACAATTTTGTCGGAGACACGGAATCGACGGCGATACTCGACAATTTACTACCCAAGAGCAAACGGCCTCGCTGAGGCTTTTAATAAAACTCTCGTTCAAATCTTAAAGAAAACCTTGGACGATAATAAGAGAAATTGGCACGAGAAATTGTTAGAAGCCTTATGGGCCTACCGGACAACCTTCAGAACCCCTACTCAAGCTACACCTTACGCTCTGGTGTATGGGTCCGAGGCAGTGTTACCTTTAGAGGTTCAGCTTCCTTCACTCAGAATTGCAATTGCAAATAAGATCACGACAGAAGAAAACGCCAGATTACGACTCGAAGAATTAGAAAGCTTGGAAGGGAAAAGACTTGCAGCGCAACAGAATTTAGAACTATATCAAGCTAAGATGGTTCAAGCCCATGACAAACTGGTCCGCCCAAGAACCTTCAAAGTTGGTGATTTAGTTCTCGTTCTCAAGAGACCTATTCTTGCACACCGCAAGATAGGAGGAAAATTTGAACCCACTTGGGAAGGACCGTTTGTGGTTGAAGCAATATACTCAGGAGGTTCCTACCAGCTAGTGAATTGCCAGGGAGAACGACATATGCTTCCAATCAACGGACGATACTTGAAAAAATATTACGCTACTCGATGTTTCGAAGGAATGAATTCTTCATCCCTAAGAAACACGGGTGAAGTAATTACTTGTGGTTGGGTCCGAACCCAAAAATAATAAAATGTGCTAAGATAAATAAAATCATGATAATAAAGTTGTCCTTGTTTTCCTTTCCAAATCAAGATCTCTTTCCGGATCTTATCCTACTTCATTCCTGTTAAATTCGAAAATATAAAAAAAAAAAAATCTGAAAAATGACAAACACTAAGTTCACATGAACATTAAATAAACAATAAAATAAAATTTGAACCATTAAAAGATAAACGAAATCAACTTCAAAATCAAATTCCATCCTTCCAAACTTCAAAATCAAATTCCATCCTTCCAAATTCCAAATCAAATTTCAATCTTTTCAAATCACAAATCAAATTCTCAATCAAAATCTAAATCCAATCTCGATCAAGTTTCAAACTTGATCTTTCAAATTTCAAATCAAATCTTAAATCAAGTTTCAATCGAGTTCAAACTCATCCTTCCAAATTTCCAAATTTCCAAATTCAATCTTTCCGGGCTTCAAGTCTCAATCAAATTCAAATTCAATCTCTATCAAATCTCAAATCCGATCTTCTAGATCTCACATCAAAATTCAAAACTTTTGGGTCGAGGATTTTACATCCAAGACTCTGCTTGCTTTAGGATTCTCTTCCTATTGCACTGAAATACATCAAAATTCAAAACTTTTGGGTCGAGGATTTTACATCCAAGACTGCACTCGCTTAGGATTCTCTTCCTATCGCACTGAAATACATCAAAATTCAAAACTTTTGGGTCGAGGATTTTACATCCAAGACCGTACTGCTTTAGGATTCTCTTCCTATTGCACTTGAAATACATCAAAATTCAAAACTTTTGGGTCGAGGATTTTACATCCAAGACTGCACTGCTTTAGGATTCTCTTCCTCTTGCACTGAAATACATCAAAATTCAAAACTTTTGGGTCGAGGATTTTACATCCAAGACTGCACTGCTTTAGGATTCTCTTCCTATTGCACTGAAATACATCAAAATTCAAAACTTTTGGGTCGAGGATTTTACATCCAAGACTGCACTGCTTTAGGATTCTCTTCCTATTGCACTGAAATACATCAAAATTCAAAACTTTTGGGTCGAGGATTTTACATCCAAGACTGCACTGCTTTAGGATTCTCTTCCTATTGCACTGAAATACACCAAAATTCAAAACTTTTGGGTCGAGGATTTTACATCCAAGACTGCACTGCTTTAGGATTCTCTTCCTATTGCACTGAAATACATCAAAATTCAAAACTTTTGGGTCGAGGATTTTACATCCAAGACTGCACTGCTTAGGATTCTCTTCCTATTGCACTGAAATACATCAAAATTCAAAACTTTTGGGTCGAGGATTTTACATCCAAGACTGTACTGTTTAGGATTCTCTTCCTATTGCATCGAAATACACCAAAATTCAAAACTTTTGGGTCGAGGATTTTACATCCAAGACTGCACTGCTTTAGGATTCTCTTCCTATTGCACTGAAATACATCAAAATTCAAAACTTTTGGGTCGAGGATTTTACATCCAAGACTGTACTGCTTTAGGATTCTCTTCCTATTGCACTGAAATACATCAAAATTCAAAACTTTTGGGTCGAGGATTTTACATCCAAGGCTACCGTTGCTTTAGGATTCTCTTCCTATTGACCTGAAATACATCAAAATTCAAAACTTTTGGGTCGAGGATTTTACATCCAAGACTGCACTCGCTTTAGGATTCTCTTCCTATTGCACTCGAAATACATCAAAATTCAAAACTTTTGGGTCGAGGATTTTACATCCAAGATCGCACTTGCTTTAGGATTCTCTTCTATCGCATTGAAATACACCAAAATTCAAAACTTTTGGGTCGAGGATTTTACATCCAAGACTGCACTGCTTTAGGATTCTCTTCCTATTGCACTGAAATACATCAAAATTCAAAACTTTTGGGTCGAGGATTTTACATCCAAGACCGCACCTGCTTTAGGATTCTCTTCCTATTGCACCTGAAATACATCAAAATTCAAAACTTTTGGGTCGAGGATTTTACATCCAAGACTGCACCGCTTTAGGATTCTCTTCCTATTGCATTCGAAATACATCAAAATTCAAAACTTTTGGGTCGAGGATTTTACATCCAAGACCGTACCTTTAGGATTCTCTTCCTATTGCACTGAAATACATCAAAATTCAAAACTTTTGGGTCGAGGATTTTACATCCAAGACTGCATTGCTTAGGATTCTCTTCCTGTCAGCACCGAAATACACCAAAATTCAAAACTTTTGGGTCGAGGATTTTACATCCAAGACTGCACTGCTTTAGGATTCTCTTCCTATTGCACTGAAATACATCAAAATTCAAAACTTTTGGGTCGAGGATTTTACATCCAAGACTGCACTGCTTTAGGATTCTCTTCCTATTGCACTGAAATACATCAAAATTCAAACTTTTGGGTCGAGGATTTTACATCCAAGACCGCACTGCTTTAGGATTCTCTTCCTATTGCACTGAAATACATCAAAATTCAACTTTTGGGTCGAGGATTTTACATCCAAGACTGCACTGCTTTAGGATTCTCTTCCTATTGCACTGAAATACATCAAATTCAAACCTTTTGGGTCGAGGATTTTACATCCAAGACTGCATTGCTTTAGGATCATTTCCCTATCGCAATGAAATACATCACATCAAAATCAAACTCTTGAGGTTAAGGATTTTACATCCAACACCACTTTGCTCTGAGATATCTTCTCATTGCAACGATTCAATCTAATCAATTCGATTTTCTTTCGAGGTTGGAGATGTTACATCTAAAACCTCAAAATCCTAATTTTCATTTCAAATCAAATCCCTCAAATTAATTTTGACAAAACTTCAATCTAAATTGAAACTCCAAACTAAAATTTAAACTCACACATCAAAACATAAATTGAAACAAAATAAAATCTAAATCGAAATTCCCTCAGATCATGTGATTTGGGATTTACCTCCTTTTCCTTTCCCCAGCGAGAGTTCAAGAATCTCCGGTTCCAGAGATATACTTGACACTCCCCAGCAGAAACTCTTCTACTTCGTCCTAAGTTCGTCACTTGGACATCTGTGTTGGTTTTGTTGATCGCTTCGGTCAACACCAATACGCGCGGTGTGCTCCGTCAGCTCACCACACCTATTGGGAGTCCATTTGTTGACCTCATTTTTGATGAGGTCTTCCTTTCTTCTTTTTAGTGCTTAGGATCTAGCCTTAGGCTTTTCCTTTGACTATCTTAGAGGACTAGAATTGGGACCCGCCTTTTAGAAATTCAAACCACTTCTAAACTCCCTGCAAACTCCACAAACTTGACTATAGACCCCTAATCACCTAGAGGGTTGAAATCAAATATGGAAGTTTAAAGGATGAGTTCCTATAGGACTCTTTGGCCTTAGGACCGCCTACTGGTGGCCCTGGTCCAGTGAAGGGGCTGACATACACTACACTTACACACTACATTTCCACACACTTCCTAAAACCACACCCATACCCAACTTGACCTCCCGACTCATGTAGGTGATTCACATGGATGGTCCTTAACCCCTAAGCCCTTGGCTAAGAGGGTTAGGAACAACATAGTGAATGCCTCAAATGAGTCCTTTCATGGCTCATATGGGCTTGAAATGGCTTCATGGCTCAACCAAAATGATTTCACCCCACTCAAATTCACCCAATCTTCAATTTCCCAAATTTTCAATTTTTGACCCCGGGACCCTACACCTACTAAACCTACCCAAAACCACTTGAAATTACCCAAATTTTTGCAAAATTTCCAAATTACCTAAAATTTTCCAAAATCAATCCCAAACACCTCCACATCACTCAAATTGATCATCCATACCCAAAAATACCAAAAATTCCAAGAAAACCTCCCAATACCCTCCAAATAACCCAAAATACCCTTCTTGGCCTAAAAATCCAAAAATTCAAAAAATTCCCAGAAAATTCCAGAAAATCCCAAATATTCCCAATTTCATTTTGTCCAACTACACCATGGGCCAATTTTGTCAATTTACCCTACTTTTGTCAAAACCCCCAATTTGACCCATTTTAATCCAAAGTGAACCCAATGTCAAACCAAACCTATCCAATTGACCCCAATTTTGGTCCAATTCAATTCTAAACTTCAATTCAACATTCCTAATACTAATTTAGACCAAATCCAAGTCCAATTTGATTGACATTTGGATCCAATTCCACTTTTGACCTTAAGGCCCATTTTTTGACCTAAGCCCAAACCTAACCCAAATGAACCCAAACCCCAAAAATCAAAGCCCAACCAAAGTCAAAACCTCTTTGAAACACTCCCATAAACACTTCTCAACAATAATTCTACATAAATTTCAACCCTAGCCCAACATTGGCCCAACTTGGCCCATTTGGACCTATATTGGCCCATTCACCAAAAGAATCCAAATCCAACCCAATTCAAGCCCAAACTACCCCAAATTTGCTTCAAGTTACTCATGACACACCCATGAGCTAAACCAACAATTATTTGGCCCAACCTTTTACAAAAATTTTCATCCATGAACACATTCATAAACTTAAAAGCCCACTTCCCTTAAACCTTTCTAAAAGCCCATTTCCTTCAAAATTCAAAAGCCCAAATCTACCCTAAAGCCCACATGACATCTCCATTTGTCATCCATTTAATTAAATCCATTACCTAAGTCCTAAAATCACCATCAAATTATTCCAAATCAAGTTTCATACAAATTTCCATCAAAACATCCAAAATTCTTAAAACCCATTTCATGAAATTGACCCAAGCTTTTCCCAAGCCAAATGGAGCCAAGGATGAGCCATTCACAAGCCATATGAAGCCATGAAAGTTTGGCATGTGACCATGCCATTAATGGCAAAAGGAGGAGGTCCTTTAACCATCTCCTAAAAGTCATTAACCTTAAGCATGTCTCCCCTTAACCAAGATTTAATCCAAATATTCTTGGATAAGGACATCACCACCTCTTGACCGGCTAGCCTAGCTGATCTTCTCAGCCCAAGACCAGCCATGGGGAGGTGAACCCAACCCAAACCAATGGGTTGACCAATTTCAAGCCAAAATGACCCCCCCATTCCATTTTAATTCAAACACTTTACACATGTCCAAACCCAATTGACTTCACCATTGCCAAGCCCTGACCTCCCTGGTCAAGATGGTGACCCATGCCTGCCGGCCAGCCGCCTGGATCGCCGGAAAACACCACACCCGAGAGCTCACATGTGAGCCAACTTTGGAATTCCACCTTGCTGAGCTGCCCCATGCCCAATGGCCACCATGGCTGTTCTTCTCCTCACCAGAGCAGCTGATCCCAAGCCCTAACTCCCCCTGGGAGGCCTCCCAGCCAGCTCTATTTAAACTCCACCCCTCTCGGCCATAAGGGAGCCAAGCACAAACCTTGCCAAAACTCTGCCAAAATTGTTCCAGACCCTTCTCCACCCTTAGAGCACTTGATCCCCAGTGGAATTCACCTGCCATTTCTCCTCTGAAAGCTCAATTTCAGAGTTGAAATTCCACCCAAAACCAGGACACTTCTCCACAGTGAGCCAATTCTCAAATTGATTGGCTCTACACCTTCACCAGACCAAGGGAAGGTGTCCACCCTCAAAAGCCCCATCTCCAGGCCACCCAGTTGCTCCAGCCTCCAAGCTTTGTGATCGGGCTTGGTCGAAATCATATCCAGACAATTCCCTGAGACAGGAGACTTCATCTGGAGCTTGCTGGGACCCAATCGAAGGTGCAACAACTCTCAGATTGAAGCCACACTTCTCTGAGCCAAGGTATGAGTTAACTCTCCATCCCGAGCTTCTGGAGATTCTCCATTTCAAATGCCTTAGTTTCAATGCATGTTAACCGTATAGATGTGTTCGTCTCTTCGAGACGAATCCATAGAGTATAAGAACATAAAAATCCATTGAGAATCGAGTGAGATCTTAGGGATTTAGTGTGGACGGCTCTCGGGTGAGAACACTTGGGGACGATGAACGGATGCCGTCCATTCGATACACGCGCGGACGAACGGCTCGGGATCGCGTCGGACCGGGAAACGGTGCGAGAACCGCGGGGCCCGGGCTGGCGACTCGGATGGCGGCGCCCAATCACGGCGCGACACGTACCCCTTCGGAGGCTGCCGATGTTTCGCGCGGCGCCGCGTGGATAAATAGAAAAATAGGGTATTTTCTGATTTATTTAATTCCCTAAACTTCAAAAATTCATATCTCTGTGTAGGAAAATCATAAAAATAAAATAAAAATACCCTCTTGCTCGAGTGAACGAGAGGAGAATAATGTGGAAAAGAAATCACTTAATTTCATCAAATATTTTATTTTTTATAATTTATTTACTCTCTGCATTGTTTTAATTCTCCATGCATGCATACAATTCACCATGGCATGAGACCATAGGGCTTTTGAAGCCTCTGAATTTGGGAACATTCCCTGAATTTTCCAAAGTCAGAGGCCATCTCTATGAAGAGTTCTTGATTTTTCAAGTTCAGGTCACGTTTTGAGTATTTTAATTCCAGTAAATAGCATGTTGTGAAATAAATTCTAGGAAAATTTGGTGATGTTCCTTATGACCAGAGAACCCTAGGAAAAATAGGTTTTGACTTAGTTCATTTAAAACAACCCTAATTGGCTTAAACACCCAAAATAGGTCTTTAATTAATTAGAATTAACCAGGCATTAAATTGACTTGAAATCAATTCTCCACTGACCTTTAGGATCAGAGGAATCCACCATAAAAATTTGAGGTCAATTGGACTTGGTTAACCCCACTAATTGGGTTGATTAAGTCACTTAGCCATTTTAAACTTTAAAAATTCATAACTTTTAAAATACTTTTTAAAAATTCACTAAATTGGTTTTGGAGCCTCTCTGATATCAGGGGAACCTAAGAAAATTAAAATTTCAATTTTCTGAAAAAGCTGATTTTTAATAATATTTTAATATTTTAATAATTAAAAAATAATAAAAATCACAAAAATAATAAAATTCACCAAAATGTCACATTTTGGATTTTAATCACTTAGGAACAAACCCCATATTTTTCCTAAGTCTATTTAGTGAGATATTAAATTTTAAAGCCCTAGGGTAATTTTAAAATTAAAAAAATGTATTTTCTAGCATTTTCACTAAAATAATTACAATAAATCATAGAAAAATCAGAAAATTGCAAAATTTGCTTCTCTGGTTTCCTTGGTATCAGAGAGATTTTTGAAAAATATAAAATCCATTTTTCAACATTTATTTTATTTTTAAATTAATTAACACTCCAAAACTCAAAATAATTATAATAAAAATAATATAATTCAAAAAATCACCAAAATTGGTCCAAGTGCTTCTCTGGTCATTAGGAATGTCCCCTAATTTTATTAAGGATAGAAACTTTCCTTTGGTCATGTTATCAAATTTCCCTTGAAAATCTCTATTTTCCACAAAAATAATTATATAAATAAATTAAATACAGAAAAATCACATTTTCTCCTCTCATGTCTTTATTGACATATGAGTGAAGTCACATAAAAATTTCAAGTTCATTTGAGTTCAATTTAGTGAGTTATGAAATTATTAAGCTTAAGGGTAAAATGGTAATTAAAATCTTTAATCCTTAATTAAAACTTTAGGTTTAATAAAAATTAACAAGTAAAATATTTGATCCTAATCTGATTCGGATGATTGAAATTTAAATAATTAAAGGGTAGAAACCCATTAAATAATTTCAAAATGATTAAACTTTAATTAAATAATGGATTAAATTTGGAAGAATAATAAAATTGGAATCATTAAAATAAGGGACATTTATTAGGAAGAGATTTATTCTTTAATTTAAAAATCCCTAAATTAATCATCTCATTAATATTCAACTCTTAATTAAAATGATAATTCAAATTCAAAATATTAAAAGACTTAATCATTAAACTAAAATCAAATTATTAAACTCTTTCAAAAATTTCAATTAAAATTAAAAATAAAGTAAATTAAAGATAAATTAAATTAAAATTAAATTAAATTTAATAATTAAATTAAATTAAGACAAATTAAATTAAATTAAATTAAATTAAAATTAAATTAAATTAAATTAAACAATTAAATTAAATTAAATTAAATTAAATTAAATTAAATTAAAATTAAATTAAATTAAATTAAACAATTAAATTAAATTAAATTAAATAATTAAAATTAAATTAAATTAAATTAAACAATTAAATTAAATTAAATTAAATTAAATAATTAAATTAAATTAAATCAAATCAAATTAATTAAACACCAAATCAAATTAAATTGAACTATGTTAAACTAAATTAAAACTCAATTAAATTAAATTGAATTAAATATAACATCACCTAAAACGAAAAGAAAATAAATTTAAAAAAAACAACTTGAACACTATTCCAAATTTAAACCCTTTAACTTAAATCAAATCATTTGAATACTAATTTACCCTTGAAAGCTTTAGTTATTATAGCTCCTAAATAAAACATTAAATGAAGTGTCACTTCACTCATAGGATATTCAAATGTCCTAGTTCACTGAGCAAGTTAACAAAACTTGAAATTCTTGGACGATTAATTCATTTGTATAATTAAATTCATTTGAACTTAAAACAATCCTAGAAATATTGAAAAGATGTTTAAGATCCTTCTTAAGCACTTTCTCGATATGATAGGACATTTATAAGAACAATTGAATTTGATTATTCTTTGATGAAGAAAATCGTCCTTAAACCAAAACACAAAGAACCTAGACGTCATAGGAAATGACTAGCTATAGGATTAGGAATTTGGTAGAAAACCATAACCTTTCCCTTAGCTTTACCTAGGAACTTGCTTAAATATGCTAATTGTGTTTTAAGTGCAGTTTGGGATGACGGGAAGACCCTCCAGGTACGCATTTGTATTATTGCAATTTACTTTCCTGCAATTTATTTTCCAGCAATTTACATTATTGCAATTTACTTTATTGCAACTGCGTTTATTTTTCTTGCATGATAAAACAACTGTTGCATGAAAACCCACACCTTTAGGATAGTCCCTAAAACTGAAACCAAAATTAAGTTAAAAGTCATTGCAAGATAAAATTCACCGCCACAACATTTCAAAATATAAAACAACTCAAAATTTAATCACAAACAGAACACAAAACTACAATTACAACTAAATTAAAACGTCCTGTTGGATGATCGGGAATACCTCGGATGATGTAACCTACGTGTTGCTAACGGGATTTCCCACGGTCTAAATGAAAGTGTGGAACTCATTCAGTTGAGTTTAGCAAATTCATCTGGACTAAGTGAATCCGATAAAAATAATGATGCCGGAAGGATGGAACCGTGAGATCTTAACCGGTGTCGTTATAATCAACTTTAAGATTTGTTTTAATTAAAACGTAAAAAACACTTGGAAATTAAGATTTTCTCTAAACCAAAACACTTTTCTCATCCCCTGATTTATGATTTCTAAAACTAAACCTCTGCAACAACAAGGAGCTCGGAGCATGGTGGGCAGCACGACCATCGTCATCAGCAAAACCTGAGTCTACTTCAGCAAAACTTTCCTAGAATTAAAACAACCAAGCCATAGGACTTCGAGGTAGCTTGCCTAGTGCAACATAAATCCTCAACTCTTCGTTAGGCATTTGCATTGCAAATTAAGCCCTAACCGGTCTTAGGATTCCGAGGTAGTCGTCCGATACGACAATAAACCCTCACATCTTCTAGGCTATTTGTTTGATTTTATCATACAAATATAAGCCCTAATTAATTGAAATTGGCAAGATTGAAATATCAAATAAGTATTAGGACTTTCCTAAATTCAAGCCAAACGATAGGATAGTCGGGAAATTATCGAAGTTCACTTCGAATCAGTGATTTCTCCTACCTTTCTTCCTTTGGATTCACAAAACAAAATGTTCCAAAAATTTGATCCATTCCCTATTGAAACTCCAAAATTCAATCTTTGAAAACCTTAAACTTTGAAATTCTCGAGAGCGGAATTATTGATTATTATCAAGAGTTTTCTTAGGTGATTCCCGTCACTTAAGATGTAAATAACTATAGGGGCTTGCCCTTATAGGGAATTTTAAAGAACCCAAGTAATATAAACCCTGTTTAATGTTTTCATATTAAGCAGGGAAATTTGTCGGCTTATAAAATTGGTTCGCAGACCAAACGGATGTCACTAATCTTCTAGTTTATTTAATCGAAGCCCCACCATCAAGCGATGTGTCATATCCTTAGGGATAGATACACGGTTTGTGGTGCGGTGCTCGTTTATATAAACTATTTGGGATGTGAGGTCGGTTTAATCTCATATCTTAAAACCTTCAAATTTAAAATTATTTTCAAAATCAAATACTACTTTTCAAATTATTTATTTTAATTAAATTAAAAATTCGCCGACAGATTTCTGTTAGGCGACCCCTCTTCAAAATAAAACACGACCTAAAAATATGCCGACACCGTTCGGTAATTTCGCATACCAATCAAAGGCGATCCCTGACAGGCTGCTGACAAATTGTCGGAAGAGTAAAGCATCACTTTCGCCTGCATTGCAAAAACAGGCACGAAAATGTGCAACATGCTGCCGAGGGTTTCCGGTTCCATCAAAGGTCTTGAACAGAGGTGGTACAAAGCCTTTCGGATATTGGACAGCACCGAATTCTTCGGGGTAAGGTCTACCCGTCCGAATGGATGTCCCGCTCTTTGATTGTGCCAAGGCTTCTCGCACCTGCTGTTCTTCCATGCTCTTGATATCCTTTTCCGGAATCATGCTTTGTGTTGCATCCTTCTTTAATTGATCATCTCCGTTGACGGATGTAATCTCATTTCCTCCATCTACAATGTGAATAACTTCTGGGGGTGTTTCTCTTTGGGGTTGAACCTGACTCTGGAGAGTGGCTAGGGCTGCAGCCATCTCTTCCATCCTTTTTGCCATTTGGGCGATCGTATCATCTTTCTCTTGAAGCTGTATCCTCATCACATCCGGCTCCTCTCTTTCTGCGGCCTGAGGACACCTTGTGAAGTTGACGAAGCTCGGTGTTTCAACCATGTTAATTTCGCATATTCATCATCCATGAACTACGACGAGTCGACTTCATCTCCGAATTTTTCTTCTTTTTCTCTTGCTAATCGTTTAATATCAGTTCTTAGCTTTTCCATAGCATCTTCTAGTGGTCTTTTCTGTACATCTTTGCAGTTGTCATGCTATAGTTGTCGGGTTTCCTTCTCATGAGTCCCCTTCATTGCGGTTGCGCTTTCTTCGGACTCAAGTCTCCTGATGAGACTTTCCTTCTCAGGTTGTTGTTCTAATCTTAATTGTCCGGTAGTGGGACGCCATACCATCCTTCTAGCAGCAGACGGTCTAGGACCGGATGGTCTGTCAGCCAAATGCAGGAAGGTGGTATCCTCCCTAATTTGTAGTCCTGAAACAACGACGGGTGGACTAGCTTTCATTCTCTTATTTGGCTTTTCCGCGGCGATAGCGAGGTTCTACTCGCGGCCCAAGTCGGGACTTGGGCGGCACCCGCCCTATCCTTCTTAAAATATTCGACACGGGGCATTTTTCTTTCCTTGCTAACTTTTCTATCGGGGTTTGCGGTCGAGCAAATGGCGTAATTCTAGCCCTTTTCTTACGGTCGTCATTGTAATATGCGGGGCGAGGCAATGCGGAAGCAATCTTGCGGACATTTTCCTCGTCCTCTGCGGCGGAAGGGGATGGAACCTACTTCCTCCCAAAAGTGGTATGTATTCGAGCGGCGGTGTATACTCGGGCGGTTCAGGATTTCCTCCAGGAAAGAAGCTTCGGCGGCTACGGCTTCTCTAGCAATCTTTCTACTTCTGTTCCTCCTCTGAGTCCGTGTCAGTGGTGGAATTCTCGAGTTGGACCCGATTTCGAAAACGGAAGGTCTCACAGGAAGATCTGTACCCTCCACAGGTTCATCACAGTTCTGAATTTCCTTCCCCTTTAGTTTGGCGAAGCCGGGGTAGGTACGAGACAACTAGACCGGTGGGGGTAGCAACAACGGTCCTTCGCGAACAACGGTACTCCTCTCAGTTGGAATCTTTTGCAGAGGAGGGAATTCATGAGTTGACTTGAGGTTAAACTCAATCAACGGCTTCTCAGTTTCCGGTACTTTTCTTGTGAGTGAAAAGAGAGTGACGTCGGGGATTTTGATGTCGGTGTCCTCGAATCCTTGTCCGAATCGAATGATTCCATTATCAGGCAGTTCGTCCTTGAACACGACCGGAGTCCGGTCCGTTGACGAAGGAGAAGATCGAGTTTGGGGCTTCCATTTGCGGGGCGGATTCCAAGTGTTAGTCCCCGAATCGTGCTTCTTCTTGTCGTAAAACTTATGACGAAAAAGAAAGAGTCCGAACACATTTCCGTTTATCTTAGTGTATTTGTGGTATTAAAAGAAAATTTATTTAGATAATTGTTTTTTTTCGAAAAGATTTGTTCGTTAAGATGAAGAATTATTAAAAGAAGGAGAGTTGTAGGAATGGTAAAAGGAATTGATTAGGAAGCTGAAAAGGAAGAGAAAGCCTTGTAGAAACTTCTCGACGCGCAAGACCGCTCCTAAACTAATACCTATTGGGGGCTCACCCCACCTCAGAAATGAGGTAAAAGGATCTCGGAACCTCTCCGTTTAGGGGTGTCTAAACAGTGGCTCCTAAATCCGAGAGAATGTTGGCTATACTTGTTCGAGGTAGAAATGAACATAGTATTCCAACGGAAAGAAGGGTAGTTTGATCCATTAGGGACATGGATACACTACCGATTTTTGAAAGCAGAACTATCTGATTAAAATGGAGAGAGGAACTTTCCCCAGCGGAGTCGCCAGAAGTTGTCGGCATATTTTTAGGTTAAGTGTTATATTTTTGAAAAGGGGTCGCCTACAGAAGTTGTCGGCGAAATTTAAATTTTAAATTTAACTTAAATATATATAATTTAGAAAGTGGTATTTGATTTTGAAAATAATTTTTATATTTGAAAATTTTAAGATATGAAAATCGAACAGATCTCACATCCCGAATAGTTTATATAAACGAGCACCGCACCACAAGCCGTGTATTTATCCCGAGGAATAGACACACTTTGCTTGATGATAGGGCTCGATTAAATAAACTAGAAGATTTGTGACATCCGTTTGGTATGCGAACCAATTTTATAAGCCGACAAAGTTCCCTGCGCAATATGAAAGCATTAAACGGGGTTTATATTACCCAGGTTCTTAAAATTCCCTATAAGGGCAAGCCCCATAGTTAATTACATCTTAAGTGACGGGAATCACCTAAGAAAACTCTCGATAATGATCGGTAGTTTTGCTCTCAAGAAATCTCAAAGTTTAAGGTTTTTAAAGGATTAGAATTTTGGAAATTTCAATAGGGAATGGACTCGAAATTTGGAACAATTTATTTTTGAGAATCGAAAGGAAGAGAAGTAGGAGAAGTCGAGGATTCGAAGAATGTTGGTAACTTCCCAAACTATCCTATTGTTTGGCTTAGATTTGAGAAAATCCTAATATTATCTTATATTTCAATCTTGCCAATTTTAATTAATTAGGACTTATATTCGTAGGACATGATCATACAAACAACCTTGAAGATGTGAGGGTTTATGTCGTATCGGACGACTACCTCGGAATCCTAAGACCGGTTAGGGCTTAATTTGCAATGCAAATGCCTAACAAAAGGTTGAGGATTTATGTTGCACTAGGCAAACTACCTCGAAGTCCTATGGTTTGGTTATTTAATTCTAAGAAAGTTTTCTTGAAGTAGACTCGGGTTTTCGTCGATGACGATGGTATGTCTTGCTCACCATGCTCCGAGCTCCTTGTTGTTGCGGAGGGTTTAGTTTTAGAAGATCGTAAATCAGGAGATGAGAGAAGTGTTTTGGTTTAGAGAGAATCTCAAAATCCAAGTGTTTTTATGTTTTAATTAAAACAAATCTTAAAGTTGATTATAACAACACCGGTTAAGATCCCACGGTTCCATCCTTCCGGCATCGTTATTTTTATCGGATTCACTTAGTCCGAGATGAATTTGCTAAACTCAACTAAATGAGTTCCACACTTTCATTTAGACAGTGGGAAATCCAGTTAGCAACATGTAGGTTACATCATCCGAGGCATTCCCGATCATCCGACGAAGATGCTTTTAATTTAGTTGTAATTGTAGTTTTGTTATTCTGTTTTGTGATTAAATTTTGAGTTGCTTTATATTTTGAAATGTTGTGGCGGTGAATTTTATCTTGTAATGACTTTTAATTTAGTTTTGGTTATCGGTTTTAGGGACTATCCTAAAGGTGTGGGTTTTCATGCAACGATTGTTTATCATGCAAGAAAAGTAAAGTGCATTTGCAATAAAGTAAATTGCAAGGAGGTAAATTTCAATAAAACAAAAGCGTACCCGGAGGGTCTTCCCGTCATCCCAGCTGCACTTAAACACAATTTAGAATATTTAAGCATTTAAAGCAAGTTCTAGGTAAAGCTAAGGGAAGGGTTATGGTTTTACTACCAAGGTCCTACTCCTATAGCTAGTTATCTCTTATGACGTCTAGGTTCTTGTGTTTTGGTTTGAGGACGATTTTCTTCATCAAAGAACAATTAAGTTCAATTGTTCTTATAAACATCCTATCATATTGAGGAAGTGCTTAAGATGAATCTTAAACATCTTTTCAATACCTCTAGGATTGTTTTAAGTTCAAAAGAATTTAATTATACAAAATGAATTAATCATCCAGGAGTTCGAGTTTTGTTATCTTGCTCGGTGAACTAGGACATTTGAATATCCTACGAGTGAAATAATACTTCACTTAACACTCTGTTTAGGAGTTATGACAATAAGAGCTTTTGAGGGCAAATTAATATTCAAGTGATTTGTGATTTAATTTAATTTCAATTAATGGGTTTAAGTTTGGAATAGTGTTCAAGTTGTTTTATATTTATTTTGAATTCTTTATGTCTTAAGTGATGTTATATTTAATTCAATTTAATTTAATTTTAATTTAATTTGGTTTAATTTGGTTTAGTTTTAATTTTAATTTAATTTTATTTAATTTAATTTTAATTTTATTTTAACTTGATTTTATTTTTTATTTAATTAATTTATTTTATATGTTTTGATTTAATTTAATTTAATATGTTTTGATTTAATTTAATAGTATATGTTAATTTAATTTAATTTAATTAAATTTTAATTTGTTTATTTTAATTTTATTTAAATTTAAATTTTAATTTATTTTATTTTTAATTTTAATTTAATATTTTATTTTAGCTTTAGGGATGATTTAATTTTAATTGTTAAAGTATTGATTTAATTAAAATGTTAAAAGGATTTAATTTAAATGTTTTAATTCTTTAATTTAATTTAATGATTAAGTCTTTTAGCACTTTAAATTTTGAATTTGGATTATCATTTTAATTAGGAATTAAATGTTATTGAGGTGATTAATTTAGGGATTCTTAGATTAAAGAATAAATTTCTTCCTAATAATATCCCTATTTTAATAATTCTAAATTTTTTTATTATTCTTCCAAGTTTAAACAATTATTTAATTAAGGTTTATTTTAATTACTTTCAAATTATTTGGTAGGTTTCTACCCTTTAATTACCTAAGTTTCAAACATCCAAAATCAACTTAATATCGAATATTTTACCCACCCTTTTAATTAAACCTAAAATTTTTAATTATAGGTTAAAACTTTAATTACTTATTTTGCCCTTTAAACTTACTAATTTCATAACTCACTAAATTGAGCTTAAATGAATTTGAAATTTTTATGTGACTTCACTCATATGTCAATCAAGACATTAGAGGAGAAAATGTGATTTTTCTGTATTTAATTTATTTATATAATTATTTTTGGTGGAAAGTAAGAATTATCAAGGAAAATTTAATAACATGACCAAGGGAAAGTTTCTGTCCTTAAGAAAATTATGGGACATTCCTAATGACCAGAGGACCACTTGGACCAATTTTGGTGGTTTTTTTAATTATATTATTTTTATTATAATTATTTTGAGTTTTGGAGTATTAATTAATTTAAAAATAAAATAAAGGTTGAAAAATGAATTTTGTATTTTTCAAAAATCTCTCTGATATCAAGGAAACCAGAGAACCAATTTTTATCATTTTCTGATTTTTCTTTGATTTATTAGAATTATTTTAGTGGAAATGCTAGAAAACACATTTTTTTAATTTTAAAATTACCTTAGGGCTATAAAATTTAATATCTCATCATAGAGACTTAAGAAAAATATGGGGTTTGTTCCTAAATGATTAAAATTCAAAATGTGACATTTTGGTGAATTTAATTATTTTTGTGATTTTTATTATTTTTTAATTATTAAAAATATTAAAATAATGTAAAAAATCAAATTTTTTGGAAAATTGCAATTTTATTTTTCTTAAATTCCCTGATATCAGAGAGGCTGCAAAACTAATTTGATGAATTTTTGAAAAGTATTTTGAAAGTTATGAATTTTTGAAGTTTAAGTTTGGCTAAATGGCTTAATCAACCCATTTGATAGGGCTAACCAAGTCCAATTGACTTCAAACTTTTATGGTGGGTTCTTCTAATCCTAAAGGTCAGTGGAGAATTGATTTCAAGTCAATTTGGTTTATGATTAGCTCTAATTAATTAAAGTTCCATTTTGGGTGTTTAAGCCAATTAGGGTCATTACAAATGAGTTAACTCAAAAACCATTTTCCCTAGGGTCCTCTGGTCATAAGAAACATCACCAAATTTTCCTAAAATTTATTTCACAACATGCTAATTATTAGAATTAAAATACTCAGAATAGTGACCTAGAGTTGAAAAATCAAAAACTCTTCATAGGGGTGGCCTCTGACTTTGGAAAACTCAAGGAATGTTCCCAAATTCAGAGGCTTCAAAAGCCCTATGGTCTCATGCCATGGTGAATTGTATACATGCATGGAGAATTGAAATAGTACAGAGAGTAAATAAATCATTAAAAATAAAATACTTAATGAAATTAAATGATTTCTTTTCCACATTATTCTCCTCTTTTCACTGAGCAAGAGGGTATTTTTATTTTATTTTTCTGATTTTCCTACACAAAGTTATGCATTCTTGAAGTTTAGGGAATTAAATAAATAAGAAAATCCCTATTTATCTACTTAAGTGACGCGGCGCCAGCTCAACCTCGGCAGCTCCGAACGCATACGCGTCGTCTCCTAATTCGGCGCTGCCATCCGACTCAGCACTCCACGGCCCCGCGGTTCACGTACCATCGCGCTGTCCGGCTCAATCCAGACCGTCCGCTCGATACACGCTCGATCCGACAGCTCCCAGTCATCGTCTATGACTGGTGTGCACCCGTGACCGTCAACTTTCTAACCCTAATTTCTCACTCGATTCTCAATGGATTTTCGTGTTCTTATGCTCTATGGATTCGTCTTGAGGAGACGAACACATCCATACGGTAAACATATATTGAAATTGACTCAAATTAAATAGAGGATCTCTGTAAGCTCGGGAGGAAGAGTGAGTACATACCTTTGCTCAGAGAAGTGTGGCTTCAATCTGAGGGTTGTGTCACCTTCGATTGGGTCCAAGCAAGCTCTAGATGAAGTCCCTTGGCCTGGTGAATTGTCCAGGTATGATTTCGACCACAGCCGATTACAAAGCTTGGAGTCTGGAACAGATGGGTGGCCTGGAGAGGGGGTTTTCACTGGGGAACTCCTTCTCTTGACCTTGTGCAGGTGTGGGTGAGTTTAATTTGAATTTGGTGGAGAGTTTGGAGATGTCCTGTTTTTGGGTGGAATTTTGGCTGAGAAATTGATCTCTGTTGGTGAAGATTAGGGCAAATTGTCATCGGGGATCAAGCTGCTCTAAGTGTGGAGAGTGGTGCGGAGCAATTTTGGCGAGGGTTTCGGTAAGGTGCGGTTCAGCACCTCTCATGGCCGAGAGGAGGTGAGGTTTAAATAGGAGAGGGTGAAGGGCCTCCGGGGGGTTTACGGCTTGGGATCAGGCTTGCTTAGGTCGAGGGAAGAACGGCCATTGTGGCCATTGGGCATGGGGCGGCTCGGCGAGGGAGAATTCAAACTTTGGCTCACATGGGTGCTCTCGGCACTGGTGGTTTCGGCGGCTATGGTGGCTGGCCGGCCGAGGTCGAGTCACCCTCGAGGTCGGGGAGGTCGGGGGTGGGGCTTAGTGCGGTCAATTGGCCATGGACATGTGTAAAGGAGTTGAATTGAAATGGAATGGGAGAAGGCTCATTTTGGCTTGGTTTGGTTCAACTCATGCATTTGGGTAAGGTTCACCATCAGAGGCTTGACCTTGGGGTGAGGGAGAATCATTTGGGTCGGGTCGAATTGGGGTAGTGAAGTCCCCATCCATGGTGAGGTGGCTAAGCATGGTATAGTGTGTGACATGCTTAAGGTAAAAAGGCTTAAGGGAGGTTAAATAAAGAACCCCCTCTTCTTGCCATAAATGGACTAATGACAAGTCAAAGCCCTCATGGCTTCATGTGGCTTGAGAATGGCTTGTTCATGGCTCCATTTGGCTTGGGAAAAGTTAAGTCAACTTTCATGGAGAAGGATTTTGTGAATTTTGGTATTTAGGGGTGATTTGGCATGAGGCTTGATTTGGAATCATTTGATGATTGATTTAGGACTTAAGGGATGATATCGATTAATGGGGTGATGAAAAGAATGTCATATGGGCTTTAGCATGAAGTTTGGGCCTTTGAAATTTAGTGAAGATGGGCTTTTAAAATGGTTTAGGGAAGTGGGCTTTTGGATTTTAAAATGGATTTTAGGATGAAGGTTTGGTAAAGGCTTGGGCCAAATAATTGTTGGGTTTGGTTTAGGGGTATGTCATGAATGATTTGAAATGAGTTTGGAGTGATTTGGGTTTGAATGGGGTTGGATTTGGACCTCTTTGGTAAATGGGCCGATGTAGGTCGAATTGGGCTAACTTGGGCCAATGTTGGGCTATGGTTGAAATTGATGTAAAATTAATGTTGGGAAATGTTTATGGGAGTGTTTCAAAGAGGTTCTGGCTTTGGTTGGGTTTTGATTTTGGGGTTTGGGCTTATTTGGGTTAGGTTTGGGTTTAGGTCAAAATTGGGCCTTCTAGCTTTGGGTTGAATTTGAGTGGGGTTTGGGTCTAAATTTTTGGTTCATGTTAGTGTTTTGTTTGTGGGGATGTTAAGGAAGGTTTAGAAAAGGTTTGGGGTTAATTGGAGTTGAATTGGGTTAGTTTGGGCTAAGTTTGGGTCATGGATCCAAATTGGGCTTTAAGGTCAAAAGTGAAATTGGATCCAAATGCCAATTAAAGTGGACTTGGATTTGGTCTAGATTGGTGTTGGGGAGGTTGAATTGAAGTTTAGAATTGAATTGGACCAGAATTTGGGTCAATTGGGTAGGTTTGGTTTGACATTGGGTTCACTTTGGGTTAAAATGGGTCAAATTGGGGATTTTAACAAAAGTGGGGTAAATTGACAAAATTGGCCCATGGTGTAGTTGGATAAAATGAAATTGGGAATATTTGGGATTTTCTGGAATTTTCTAGGAATTTTCTGAATTTTTGGATTTTTGGGTCAAGAGGGGGCATTTTGGTAATTTGGAGGGTATTGGGGGTATTTTTTGGAATTTTGAGTATTTTGAGTAAAAATGATCAATTTGAGTAATGTGGGAATGTTTGGGATTGGTTTTGAGGAATTTTGGGTATTTGGAGATTTTTTGAAAATTTTGGGTAATTTCAAGGGTTTTGGGTAGGCTAGGCGGGTGTAAGGTCCCGGGGTCAAAAATTGAAAATTTAGAAAATTGAAGATTGGGTAAATGTAAGTGGAATGAAATCATTTTGGTTGAGCCATGAAGCCATATCAAGCCCACATGAGCCATGAAGGGACTCATTTGAGGCATTCATTATGTTGTTCCTAACCTGCTTAGCGAGGGCTTAGGGGTAAGGACCATCCATGTGAATCACCTACATGAGTCGGGAGGTCAAGTTTGGTATAGGTGTGGTTTTAGGAGGTGTGTGAAAGTGTATTGTATAAGTGTAGTGTGTGTGTAAGTCAGCCCTCACCGGACCGAGGCCACCGGGGCGATCCTAAGGCCGAAGAGTCACATAGGAACTCATCCTTTGAACTTTCACATTTGATTTCGACCCTGCAGGTGATTAGGGGTCTACAATCGAGTTTGTGGAGCTTGCAGGGAGTTAAGAAGTGGTTTGAATTTCTAAGTGGTGGGTCCAAATTCTAATCCTCTAGGATAGTCAAAGGAAAAGCCTATGGCTAGATCCTAAGTACTAAAAAGAAGAAGAGAAGACCTCATCAGAAATGAGGTCAACAGGCGCCAACTTCACAAAATTTAGTTTTCAAGTTTTAAAAACATGAAAAATCACAAAATTTTTCACCTCATCATCTTCAACCTTCGGCTTTAGCTATATAGGAGGCTAGGGCATCACCAAGCATTGTGATTCTTGAGCCATTTCAAGTGAAAATTGTTAGATTCCTTTTTCTTTAGGTAAGAGCACTACTCCTAAGTATATATTTTTTATTTTCACCATATATTTTGTGTACATTTTAAAGAAATCTGAAAATCACTATTCATGATGAAAATTTGAGAAAACTCTTTGGAAATTACTTGGATTTAGTGATTTAAGACTTTAGGAGTTAAGTTTAATAATTTTAAGTTGAATGTGGGATTTGTAGTGATTTTTATACAAATTTTAAAAATGGCACCGAAAAGGAGCAAGTTGAAAGTCACTTTTGATTCAGGAAAGTTCATTAGCTCAAAAGTTCAAGATCGTTATGTGCAAGCGTTACAGTCGAAAATTGATTCAAGAATGTGGTTTTGGCACTGGTTTTGATAAGATGAAAGATAATGTAAATTACACTGTGGATCGAGTTCTCGATATAGAGGGGAAAGTAGGTCATATGGGGAATTATCTTCCACAACATAGTGAGTATGAGATGAACTACCACAGTTGCATGGATAGACTGATCAGAGGTGATGTTAGTGCTCTGTTACCCACTCATCCACATTTTACGCCGTATGTGCCTACTCGTACATGTAATGAAGGAGATGATGAGGAGGAGGAGGACGATGGTTAGGATTTTATTTTATGTTTTGTGTACTTTATGTTGTGGATTGATTAATGTTATTTATGTTGGACTTTGTTGTTTGTATTATGTTGTGAACTTTTTAGTATAGTTGCTATGTGGACTTTATTGATGTAGTAGTTAGTAAGCAACTTTAGTTTGTTTTTTTGTTTGTTATAGATGTTGAATGTATATGATATGTGAATGTTTAGTGGATTTGTGGTAGTAATTGTGTAAGTGAGTTTAAAGTGAGTTTTATTTGTTAGTTTAGAACTTATTCGAAAATCTATTTAGGATGTTTAAAACCTTATAAAATTCCATTATATAAATTTCATACTTAACTTTTCAATTTACTACCATATATATTTTTTAGTTATGATTTCGATTTAAATGTGTGTGAATTTTCTTTCATGTCCTCCACTACTTTAGAAGTCTTTTGAATTTTTATTAAACTGAGAAGTTAAAAGTGTTATCTAGTTATTTTCATTCCCGCTTTTAAATTTTATGCCT
>JAKZJZ010000897.1:0-35109 GCA_022702705.1 Papilionanthe hookeriana x Papilionanthe teres
CTAAAAAGTCAACATTGGTTAAAATGGTCAAACCATACCTAATGACCAACCTTGTTGACCCCATAGGTCAACCTTATGACCTAAAAGTAAACTTTGGTCAAAATGGTCAAACCAGACCTAGTGACCAACCCTGTTGACCCCATAGGTCAACCTTATGACCTAAAAAGTCAACATTGGTCAAAATGGTCAAACCGTACCCAAATGACCAACCCTATCGACCCCATAGGTCACCCTTTCGACCTAAAAGTCAACTTTGGTCAAAATGGTTAAACTGCATCTAGGACATCAACTCCGTTGACCCCATAGGTCAACCTTATGACCTAAAAAGTCAACATTGGTCAAAATGGTCAAACCGTACTTAGTGACCAACCTTGTTGACCCCATAGTCAACCTTATGACCTAAAAAGTCAACTTTGGTCAAAATGGTCAAACCGCACCTAATGACCAACCCTATTGACCCCATAGGTCAACCTTATGACCTAAAAAGTCAACTTTGGTCAAAATGGTCAAACCATACCTAATGACCAGCCCTGTTGACCCCATAGATCAACCTTATGACCTAAAAAGTTAACATTGGTCAAAATGGTCAGACCAGACCCAATGACCAATCTTGTTGACCCATAAGTCAACCCTTTCACCCGATGACACATTTAAAACCCCACAATGACAAAATCACAAATACTAGACATTTTAAAATTAGAATGATCAATTTAGGCTGACTTGGGTCAACCCAGGTCAAAATTGGTCAACACCTATCTTTTTTGATTAAAATAGATAAAAGAAAAATAAAAACAACAAAATTAATAAAAATGATTAATGATTTAATTTTCAATATTTTAATTAAATGACATAATTAATTAAAATGAAAATTAAATTAAAATCATAAAATGACAAAAATGATAAAATTAATCAATTATTTAAATTGAAATTATTTTTCAATTAATAAATTGATTAATAAAACATTTTTCAACAATTTTAATTAATAAAATAATTAATTAAAATGAGAATTAAGAAAGAAAAGAAATGACACATAACCTTCTCATAATTAGTTAGGCTAAACCCATCTTATAGCATAATTAACACATAATTAAGCCCACTTTAAAACTACTTAGCCATGGGTTAACACCCATCATGATGCATGGGGTGAGGTGTCTCTTCCACCTTCACCCTAGGCTTCATTTAGCCATGAGGTGGTCGACCAACATGAGGCCTCGTCTCCCACCTCCCAAGCTACCCAATGGAAGGAAAACCATGCATGAAACCCCCCCCCCCAACCTCACCATATTTAGAAGAAATGATGAGGGATAAGCTTGTGTGTCACCATTTACCAAGCTTAAGAGATGATGTGTAAGCTCCCTAAGAAGGATAGAGGCAGCTCACCATGCACCTCTTACATAAGCCAATGTGGGAGAGACAAAGCAAAGGAAATCATCATGGAAAGCTTAGGGAGAAGGAGCCATGCATATCCTCAGTTGATTTCTTCATCCAATGGACTGATAGGGGAGATAACTACTCCCCTAGAACAACCTAAGCTAAACCATGGCCTCCCCTTGGCTATAAAAGGAGCCCTTACCCGAGCCTAGCAAAGGAGGATAAAAAAAATTAGGGAGACCCATAGGCTGCCTAAATCCTCTAGCCCCTAACATAAGAACTCTTCCTAAGAGTCTTAGAAATCCATTAGGATCAAATCCAAGCCATAGATTGAGCCTATTTGAGCCAATTTGATCAAATTTAAAAAACGTACCCAAATTAAGTACTTCTTTAAAATTCTCCCCTAAGCCCGACTTCTGGATCAAATTGCTGCAGCAATAACCTTCCATTGGGGTCCTAGAAGGCAACCATAAGGTCTGATCTAGCTTGATTTGCTTGTGGTAAAGGAATGAAATTTTTTTTTACAAAATAATTCGTATTTTCAATATATCATGTGTTATACTAGCCCAGAAGTGTATCATCACCGTATGGATGGATACTTCTCATCCAGATGATCATTTAAAAAAAATCACTCAATTTCATCAAGAAATGAGTGAGATATTGATGTTTGAAGTTTAATGGTTCCAAAATTTCCGAATTTTCGACCGATTTTTCTCAGCCGTTCGATCCCGCGTTTTAGGAAAGGATGGCACTGATCTTCCCCGCCGGTATCCGCTGTTCGGCTGCCCGCAGCGGATCCTCCCGCTTGTTCGACTCGTACGAGGACACGCGTCAAACGGCGGTGAGTTTGGCTGCGGAATTTAATAAAAACAATACATTAAAACCTTAAAAACTTCAAAAATCCATATCTTTTGATCCAGAGGTCATAAAAATAAAATAAAAATACCTCTGGAAAGCTCTTGAAGAGGAGAAAATTATGAGACCAAAATCATAATTTTGTTCTTAGTATTTAATTTTTAATTAATTAAATACTCTCGGAGTATTTTAATTATTAAAAATTATTTATAAATAAAACAATTATGAAACTTTGAGGCATTTATCCTTATGTTCATAGGGATATTGAATAATTTTTCCAAGGACGTAAAACATGTTTATGATACTTTTCTTTAATTTTTAAGTTTCTTTGTAATTTTTTCAAATAATAATTATAAAAAAATTGAAAATTGAGAAAGAAAAAATGCAAATGACTAGAAATGATAGAGCAACATGACAATAACCCTAAGAAAACTATTTCTAAGTCATAGAAATTATTTTGAATGGTATTTTGAAATTTAGGGTTGAAATTATTTATTAATTAAATAATTTTAATCCTAAAAATAACCCTTTATAAATTTAACCTATTTTCATCAACAATCTATGTTTGAAAATGGTTCTGGTCTATGATAGACTAATGATAAACTTCACTTAAGTCTAAAATGACCAAATTAGATTTAACTAGATTTAAAATAAAATTTAAACCCATTAAACCTTACTTAAATTAGGTTTAATATAAAAATTAAATTTTAATTAAGTTTAAAGACATTAAACTTAATTAACCAAAAATCAAACCTTTTAATTAAGTTTAAAGACAAATTAAGCTTAATTAACTTATTAAACCTTACTTAAATTAGGTTTAAATACAAAAATTAAATTTTAGTTAGGTTTCAAGACATATTAAACTTAATTAACTAAAACTAAACTCTCTTAATTAGGTTTAAGGATATATTAAACCAAAATCAAAACTCTATAATTAAGTTTAAGGACATATTAAACTTAATTAACCCATTAAACCTTACCTAAATTAGGTTTAATACAAAAATTAAAATTTTAATTAAGTTTAAGGACATATTAAACTTAATTAACCAAAATCAAATCTTTAATTAAGTTTAAGGACATATTAAACATAATTAACCCATTAAACCTTACCTAAATTAGGTTTAATACAAAAATCAACACTTTTAATTAAGTTTAAGGACATATTAAACTTAACTAATCAAAATAAAACCCTTTTAATTAAGTTTAAGAAAATATTAGACTTAATTAATCAAAACCAAACCTTTAATTAAGTTTAAAGACATATTAAACTTAATTAACCTCCTTACACATTAAGTTTAAGACAAACCTAAACCCTAATTAGGTATAACCCATTACACCTAATTAAACCATTAAACCTTAACTAACTAAGGTTTAATCAAACATAAACCCTAATTAGGTCTAACCCATTAGACCTAATTAAACCATTAAACCTAAACTAACTAAGGTTTAATCAAACTTAAACTCCAATTAGGTCTAACCCTTGACCTAATTAAACCATTAAGTCTTAACTAAATTAGACTTAATCAGACCTAAACTCTAATTAGGTCTAACCCATTAGACCTAATTAAACTATTAAACCCTAACTAAGGTTTAATCAAACATAAACCCTAATTAGGTCTAACCCATTAGACCTAATTAAACCATTAAACCTTAACTAACTAAGGTTTAATAAAACTTAAACTCTAATTAGGTCTAACCCTTAGACCTAATTAAACCATTAAGTCTTAACTAAATTAGACTTAATCAAACCTAAACTCTAATTAGGTCTAACCCATTAGACCTAATTAAACCATTAAACCTTAACAAACTAAGGTTTAATCAAACATAAACCCTAATTAGGTCTAACCCATTAGACCTAATTAAACCATTAAACCATAACTAACTAAGGTTTAATCAAACTTAAACCCTAATTAGATCTAACCCTTATACCTAATTAGACCATTAAGTCTTAACTAAACTAGACTTAATCAAACATAAACCTTAATTAAGTCTAACTCGTTAGACCTAATTAAATTATTAAGTCTTAACTAAGTAAGACTTAATAAAACATAAATTCCAATTAAGTCATTAAGTCTACCACATTAGATTTAGTTAATTATTAAACCTTAATCAACTAAGGTTTAATTAAACCCAAATCCAACCTTTAGTCCAACTCCAACATAACATAAACATCAAATATAACCTAACTTGACTCCAATCCAACTTGAACTCAAGTTAACCCAAACCTTAGGTTCAACCCATATTGAACCTAATCGAAACTTAAACATAACGTGAGTCCAATCTAACTTGAACTCAAGTTAACCTAAACCTTAGGTTCAACCCATATTGAAACTAACCTAAACTCAAATATAACCTAACTTGAGTCCAATCCAACTTGAACTCAAGTTTACCTAAACCTTAGGTTCAACCCATATTAAACCTAATCTAAACTTAAACATAACTTGAGTCAAATCCAACTTGAACTCAAGTTAACCTAAACCTTAGGTTCAACCCACATTGAAACTAACCTAAACTCAAACATTGAATTAGATTCAAACATAACCTAACTTGAGTCTAATCCAACTTGAACTCAAGTTAACCTAAACCTTAGGTTCAACCCATATTGAACCTAATCTAAACTTTAACCTAACTACAATCCAATCCAATTTGAACTCAAGTTAACCTAAACCTTAGTTTCAACCCATATTGAACCTAATCTAAACTTAAACATAACTTGAGTCCAATCCAATTTATACTTAAGTTAACCTAAACCTTAGGTTCAACCCACATTGAATCTAACCTAAACTCAAACATTGAATTAGATTCAAACATAACCTAACTTGAGTCCAATCCAACTTGAACTCAAGTTAAACTAAACCTTAGGTTCAACCCACACTGAACCTAACCTAAACTTAAACATAACTTGAGTCCAACCCAACTTGAACTCAAGTTAACCTAAACCTTAGGTTCAACCCATATTGAACCAAACCTAAACTCAAATATAACCTTACTTGAGTCCAATCCAACTTGAACTCAAGTTAACCTAAACCTTAGATTCAACCCATATTGAACCTAATCTAAACTCAAACATAACTTGAGTCCAATCCAATTTAAACTCAAGTTAACCTAAACCTTAGGTCCAACCCACATTGAACCTAAATTCAATTCAAACCAAACTTAAGTCTAATCTACATTAGACTTAAGTGAAACCAGACCTAGGTTCAATTCAACATAAATCTATGTCAAACCCAGGCTTAATTTAAGTCTAACCTATAGTAGACTTAAGTAAAACCAAATTTAGGTTCAACTTAAATATGAATCTAAGTCAAAACTAGACCTAACTTAAGTCTAACCCACACTAGACTTAAGTCAAACTAAAGTTCAACTTGACATGAACTTAAGTTCAACCCAAATAAAAAAAAGAAGCTTAAGTCTAACCTATATTAGACTTAAATGAAACCTAAACTTAAGTTCAACCTATATTAAACTTAATCCTAAGTCTAGATCTAACTTTAAATACACTTAATTAAAACTTAAGTCTTATCTAAAAGGGACTTAGATGGTCTGCAAATATAATTAAATCTATTTATTAGACTTGATTAACCTTTAAGTCCTATTTAAACAAGACTTAAAACTTAATTAAATCTATTCTGAATCAAACCTTTTAACTTAAGTTCAGACAGACATGAACTCGGGTTAAATAGATTCAATCAACATTGAATCTAACTTAGGTTCAACCAGACATGAACCCAAGTTAATTCAATCAATATTGAATCTATTTTTAAACCCTTTTAACTTAAAGTTCAGATAGACATGAACTCAAGTTAAATAGATTCAATCAACATTGAATCTAACTTAGGTTCAACCAGACATGAACCCAAGTTAATTCAATCAATATTGAATCTAACTTCAAACCTTTTAACTTAAGTTCAGACATGAACTCAAGTTAAATAGATTCAATGAACATTGAATCTAACTTAGGTTCAACCAGACATGAACCCAAGTTAATTCAATCAATATTGAATCTAATTTCAAACCTTTTAACTTAAGTTCAGACAGACATGAACTCAAGTTAAATAGATTCAATCAACATTGAATCTAACTTAGGTTCAACCAGACATGAACCCAAGTTAATTCAATCAATATTGAAAATAATTTTAAAACTTTTTAACTTAAAGTTCAGACAGACATGAACTCAAGTTAAATAGATTCAATCAACATTGAATCTAACTTAGGTTCAACCAGACATGAACCCAAGTTAATTCAATCAATATTGAATCTAATTTCAAACCTTTTAACTTAAGTTCAGACATGAACTCAAGTTAAATAGATTCAATCAACATTGAATCTAACTTAGGTTCAACCAGACATGAACCCAAGTTAATTCAATCAATATTGAATCTAATTTCAAACCTTTTAACTTAAGTTCAGATAGACATGAACTCAAGTTAAATAGATTCAATCAACATTGAATCTAACATAGGTTCAACCAGACATGAACCCAAGTTAATTCAATAAATATTGAATCTAACTTCAAACCTTTTAACTTAAGTTCAGACAGACATGAACTCAAGTTAAATAGATTCAATCAACATTGAATCTAACTTAGGTTCAACCAGACATGAACCCAAGTTAATTCAATCAATATTGAATCTAATTTCAAACCTTTTAACTTAAGTTTAGATAGACATGAACTCAAGTTAAATAGATTCAATCAACATTGAATCTAACTAAGGCTCAACCGAGACATGAACCCAAGTTAATTCAATCAATATCGAATCTAATTTCAAACCTTTTTAACTTAAAGTTCGAACGGACATGAACTCAAGTTAATTCAGAATTTAAGTTCAAACTTAAAATCAAGATATAAATTCAACATTTCAAACCAAAACTGACATAATCAACAAAAATTTGACATTTCAAAAATAAAACAACATAACCAACATAAAATTGACATTTCAAAATAATTTGACATAAATTGTCATCCAAGATATATCCAAATATTCTGTGACATTATTTCTGACAATGTTTTCTTTTTTAGGGTGAAAACAAGAAATTTTGCTTAGATTTTCTTTACATGTTATAGGGTGTACTAACTCTATTTTGCAGGACGACATTGACAACAAAAATAAAACCAAAACTTTTAGGTTAGACATATAACATGAAACTTTTCAAAAAAAACGACATTGACAACAAAAACAAAACCAAAACTTTTAGGTTAGACATATAACCTGAAACTTTTCAACGAAACAACGACATTGACAACAAAAACAAAACCAGAACCTTTAGGTTAGACATAATACCTAAAGTAATCAATAATATGATATAACAACATTCGGGAGTGATAGTGGGTACATCTCTCCTTAAAAATAAAGTTTTTTTAGAAAACAAATGATTAACATTAATCAGAAGTTTTCTTAAACAATTGAAAATTATTTAAGATGTAATTAACTATAGAAGCTTGATTCTATAGAAGATCTAAAAAAACCCGAAATAGAAATCTCTGGTTTACCATGATCTTCTTAATATGAAAATTCTAGAATATGTTATTCTAGAATATCCTCATATATGAATTATCATAAACATCCTTTTTCTACTATTAGTCCTAAAAATTCTTTAAATCCTTCATAGGATTTATAGGAATAAAACTAGGCTAATATTAGATGGCGACTCCTTGACATTGACACCCAAACCCAATCTCTTTCCACCCACACCGCCAATAAGAGATTTTGTGGTGACTCCGCTGGGGAAAATCTTTCTTCTCATCTTTTGTTATCATTTGTTTTCATTTCAAAATTTTGAAAATAAAAGTTCCCAGTTTATAAATAAGTCGATAATATTAGTTTTTCTTGAAATTTCAGAAAAATCGCAATGGATTCTCCGAATTCAATTTTTTGTTACTTTTAAGTCTTTGACATACCAATAGAGGAAAATCCTCCCTTTTATCACAATGATTATGGTTTATTCAGTGAAACAGAATTCATATTAGATAATCCATATCAAACTGATTCTCAATCTTTTCAAGAATTTGACTTGGAACCTTATGAAGACTTTTTGAATTTTACAGACAATTTACCTGAATATACACCTGAACAACCTTATAACCTTGAAGAAATGAAAAGACGGAGTGATAAGAAAGGAAAACAAGTTTAGGAGGAAGATGATGTTCCACCATCATCTATGTATGAAATCGGATCTTCTTCAAGGAACGTTCATAAAACTCCTTCATTAAAAAAAGAAAAGATGAAATGAAAACGACAATTTTGAAACACCTGAATTTCAACATAATATTTTTGGAAATCCTTCCTTTTTAGAGGAAAATCAATATATTCTAATTCCTGTTGAATACACTGACAATTCCTTTCAACCTAAAAGATCTCCTCCATTTCGTGCTGTATATTCAGTGTTTAAGAGATTAGCATGAAAAGAAAGATGTTCACTATCTAAGTTATTAAATAAAATGGGTTGTGCAGTCTCCAACACCATGAAAAGGAGAATTTTAGCAATGAAAAATTCTGATTATCAAGAAACTGATTATCAATTCCCAACTGATAAACATTGTGTTCGAGTGCCAGTAAATTTTTTATTGGGCCCTAGAATAAAAGATGTAGTGGTCACAAATGACAAAACTCGATATGAAAAATTAATATCAGGATCAGAAGATACAACTGCTAAAATGATGGACTTGGTCCAGATGCTACAAAAAGCAAATTGTCCTTATACCGGATATGATAAACCACCTGAGAGTTCTCGCCCTATACTTAAAAATAATGTATGGAGGCGAAAATCATCTGAAAGAAATTCTGATACCACTAACACTCCTGCAAATAGTTCACAAGAAGAGAATTGAAGAAAACATTCTACAAAATCATTTCAAGAGAGATTAAAGAAATTAAAAGAAGCTATTAAACAACTTTCAAGACAAGAAAGGAAAAATACTTCTGACAGTTCCAATGAGAATGTTGCCAGTGTTAATATGGTAGAAATCCGATCTACTTCCTTAGCACGTGAATCGATTGAAGAAGATGCAACAAATGAATTGCGAGAGGTGATACGACAATGAGATGAACAAATAAGTCGTCTTGAACAAAAAATGGAAGAATTGGTAGCAACTTTCCAAAAACCACCAACGAACCCTTCTCCAGCTATTGAAATCATTAGACCGGAGGCTATTCACATCCTTGAAAGCAGAGAAGAACCAATGGATATCGAGGAAAGCACTCGAAAGAGAAAGAATTCTCCTCATAACGAAACTCTAGAAAAGGATATTACAAAAATAGTGGAACAGAAGATTAAAGAAACAATGGCTCAGACAAAAGCTGGAGCATTAACTCCAAAGGGTAGGCCATACCCAGAGGAATTTGATTATGTTCAATATCCTAAAGGTTTTGTTCCTCCTGTCTTTAAAATGTTTGATGGGACGAGAAATCCCCGACAACATCTGGCACATTTTAGAGCAAGCTGCTGTAATGCTGGAGGAAATGATGCTCTCCTATTTTGACAATTTGTTAACAATCTCACGGGAGTTGCCTTCGACTGGTATGCAGAACTTCCCAACGGATCTGTCAAAACCTTTGTAGAGCTTGAAAGCCTTTTTATTCAATGCTTTACAGGAGCACAACATCATACCATCGTTGGTGATTTGGTGGTAGAGAAACAAAAACCGGGAGAAACCTTGGTAGATTATATTTTACGCTGGAGAAATCTCAGCATGAAATGTGAGCCACAGTTACAAGAACAACTTGCTGTTGGAATACTGCTCAAAAATATCCATGGTCCTATAGCATTTATGCTTAAAGGATTTATGATAAAAACTTTTGAAAAATTACTTAGTAAAGCTGCCAATCTTCAGGAAGAGGTTAAGAAGATGAGTGTAATGGAGAAAACTGAAATGACAAAAACTATCAAAACTTTTGAAAAGAAACCTGGGAATATTGCAGAAAAAGGCAAACATGTGATGCAAATCCAACCGGAGCAAAAGAAGCAATGACAAAATCCTTCGACATCATAGACGTCACCTCAATTACAACTTCAACAACCAATCCCAGTATCAACTGAAAAGAAAACAATAGATGAGAGAATGAATAAAGTATATTCATTTAAAATAGAAGCCTTTAGCAAAATATTTCGTAGCTTGCTTAAAATACCTGAATTTAAGCTACCAGAAGCTAAAAGACCAGCAGAAATTGACTTGAAGGACAATCCTAATTATTGTCCTTATCACAGGATGTTCTGACATAAAATTGAAGAATGTTTTGTCTTCAAAGACTGGTTAGAGCATAATTTCAAAGATGGAAATATAGTCATCCCGAAAGAATACTTGAAAGAACCTGAAAAGGGATCAGTCAATATGATTTTGATAGAGGAACTTAATCCTAAAAACAAGGATAGCATTTCTGAAGAGTTCGCTAAATACCAAATTACAAACTCTCCCAAGAAAGAAAAGAAAAAGAAAATCAAGAAAATGAAAAAAATTAGAGGTCTTCCAGATATAGGGGCTGCAACTCCTTTTGTACCTTCTAGTTCATTTCACTCTTGTACTAGGATAGTTATATCGGCCGAAAGATGAAAAATCCTCAAGCCGATAACTTTGTATGACTTCCTTTTTACCATGAATAATAACAATCCTAGTTTTGCGTACATTTTGTCTATTCTGGATGATGCTTCTGAGAGTGACCATTTGAATTCTAACCCTATAGACAATACTCAAATCGTATATGATCAATCTAAAGACAACCAGAACAATGAAAATGAAAATGAGAAATCTGACAACGACAAAAATGAAAATGACATTGCTATGCTTCAATTACAAGGAATTCCTATTTCTATAGGATTGGAGTTCTCGGATTCAGAAACGAATGAATCGGATAATCAACTTGAAGAAATAGTTGAAATTAACTTGAGAAGTGGAAAAATCTTACCTCCTAGGATAACTCCACAAGAAAAAGAAAAACAAATAATTACACGAGATAAGATCATTCCTCCAATATATCCCCAAACTTCTGAAGGAAATAAGGATGATCTTCACAACAAGGTGGATTATAATGTACTGGCCCATTTGAGAAAATTTCCTGCAAAATTAAGCATATATGACACTCTCATACTTTCCAAAGAAATGAGAGAATCATTAATAAAGGCCCTTTCGGACCCTGACATTTGCTTAACTCAACTTGCTAGTACTACCCAAAAAGCAGCTTACTCGTTAGAGGAATCAACAAAGATTACCTTCTTTGACAATGACTTGTTACTCGAAACAACTGAACACAATCGTCCACTATATATTACTGTAAACATCAATGGCATGATAATTTCGACAGTTCTTATTGACCCAGGAGCTTCAATCAACATTATGAACCTGAGAACTCTTGCATACTTAGATATTGATGCCTCTCAACAATCAAGGGATACGATGATGTTAAGAGGGATCAATTAACAAGGAGAACGGGCCCTTGGATCAATAACATTGCTCTTAAAAATAGCCGACTTGGAAACAACAACAAAATTTCATATTATTGATTCAGACACCTCTTTTAATGCCTTACTTGACAGACCATGGCTCCATGAATATAAAATGGTACCCTCTTCATTACATCAATGTATCAAATATTTACAAAAAGGACAAGAATTTCATATTATAGGAGATCTGCAACCATTTTCAATCCATGAAATTGGTATACATGAAGATGCAACATATTATACTCCTATAAATAAAACAATATCTTCCAAAGAGACAACAATAAATATGGAAGAAAAGAACAAAGAAAAGAAAATAAATGAAAAGGATTTTTCTTCAATAAAGACAAGAGGAACTAATTTCCGTCAGACTCGCACTCGAGGTCAAGGCCGAGGACGAGGACGAGGGATAGAAGATCCAATTGTCACAATGAAGAAACCACTGAAGTTCCTAGATTCTGAAGAAGAAACAACATCCATGGTTTTCAACAAACCCCAATTCAAAATATCTCTAGAAGAAGAAGATAAAGAGAAACAATTTGAATCTATGTATGACAAAATCAATCATTATATACATTCTATGACTCTAACTCCAATCTCCACTGCTAAGATTGAGAATCTAATAGTCAAAGTAGTATATAATGATGACAAAAAGCTAATTAAGTTTAGACTTTGCTCTACTTCTTCTTGTACTAAAGATGATGTAAAAATAGAAGATGAATATCTTCCGCTATCAATGAAAATTCCATTTCAGTTGTATTCTCCTTGGGCACAAAAATTCATTCAAAATAGTTTAATGCTCAAACAATGGTCTTTAAAACAACCGCATTTCATTGAACAAATGTGGAATGATAATAAACGAAATTCTAACTCTAAAGAAGGTGTTGGATTTGGAACTTTGAGACCATTAGATGATACAGAATTTTGTTTGACTGTCACAGAAGAATGTGATTCTGAATCATTGCCTGATCTTCCAACTGAAAATGCTCCCCTGGAATTGGAAAAAGAAATTAAATCGACAATTGATGAACTAAAAGGAATAAATTTAGGAACTAATGAAAATCCAAAACTGACTTTTATTAGTTCATTCCTTAATGATGAGGAAGTAAAAGACATAACTCAATTGTTGATGGAATATAAAGACTATTTTGCTTGGACTTATGATGAAATGCCTGGTTTATCTCCAGAAGTCGCAGTCCATAAACTCGGGATAGACCAAATCATAAACCCAGTTAAACAAGCTCCAAGAAGGATGCGTGTTGAAATAGAGCAAAAAGTCATTGCAGAAGTCAAAAAATTGATAGAGGCTGACTTCATATGAGAAGAAAATTATCCAACAAGGCTAGCCAATGTGGTGTCAGTTAAAAAGAAAAATGGAAAAATAAGAGTCTGCATAGACTACAGTGACTTGAACAACGCATGTCCAAAAGATGAATTTCCTTTACCAATTTCTGAATTAATGGTTGATATTGCATCAAAACATGCAATATTTTCTTTCATGGATGCATCATCAGGATATAACCAAATAAAAATGTTTTTGGAGGATGAAGTAAATACAGCTTTCCGAACACCCATGGGCATATATTGTTATAAGGTTATGTCATTTGGACTAAAAAATGCTGGTGCAACCTATCAAAGAGCCATGACACGGATTTTTGATGAACTAATACATAATCAAGTCGAATGTTATGTCGATGATCTGGTTGTCAATAGTAAACAAAAAAATGATCATATATACGATTTGAGAATTGTCTTTGAACGACTACGACGATATAATCTTAAAATGAACTTTTAAAGTGCGCCTTTGGTGTCACTTCAGGAAAATTTTTGGATTTGTAGTTCGACATCGTGGGATAGAAATTGATCCGCTCAAAATTGAAGCTATCCTAAATATGCCTCCTCCTAAAAATCTAACTCAATTGAGATTCTTTCAAGGAAAATTAGCATATATACGACGTTTCATTTCCAATCTATCGGTTAGATGTCAACCCCTTACTGCCCTTACTAGAAAGGATGCCAAATTTGTGTGGGATGAAAAATGTCAGCTTGCCTTTGAAGACATTAAACAATATCCGACAACCCCTCCTCGTCTTAGCAGCCCTCGTATTAGGAAGACCTTTAATCCTTTACACCGCGGCATTGAACAATTCACTTGGAGCTTTACTAGCACAAGTAAATGATGAAAGAAAAGAGAATGTGTTATACTATTTGAGTCGTTGTTTAGTTCCAATGGAAATAAAATATCCGACAATTGAAAATCATTGTTTAGCCTTGATCTTCACAGTTCAAAAGCTAAGACATTATATGCTTTCTCATAAGGTAACTCTTATTTCAAGAGTTAACCCGTTACAATATTTAATAACACGACCGACACTTTCTGGGAGATTAGCAAGATGGGCAATGATCTTGTTACAATTTGACATAACATTTGTACCGTTACATGCTATCAAAGGACAAATCTTAGCAGATTTCTTAGCGGCACACCCAATTCCAACAGGATCACCCCTTAACGATGATCTACCTGATGAACAAATATCAGAAGTAAAAAATTCTAACATGCAACAGTGGGAAATCTACTTTGACGGAGCATCATCGCATGTGGAAAGACAAAGATAAAAAGATAATCATACCAGGCAAAGCCGGAGTAGGATTAATTTTCATTACTCCAGACAAAATGATGATGCCCTTTTCCTATCATTTGACAGAACCATGCACGAATAATGAAGCCGAATATGAAGCGCTCATAACCGGTCTAGAATTGACAATATTAATGGAAATTAAGAATATTGATATCTACGGAGATTCCCGATTAATTACCAATCAAATTACCTGGCAAATACAAAATTCGAAACCACGACTTGAACGAGTATTCTCGTTACACTTTGAAATTACTTCAACAAACTCCGATGTAACATTTTTCTTAATTCCGAGATGAGATAACTCTCTAGTCGATGCTCGGCAAAACTTGCAAAGGAATTTGCATGTCCAGAAGAAGATGACATACTGATTTCTATAAAAGAACGACAAGTTCTTTCTCAAATTGATATGGATAATTTGCATAAAATCGGTGAAAATATGACAATGACAATAAGTGACGAGAAGGATGATTGGCGACAACCAATCATCCAATATTTACAAACTGGAAAATTGCCTGAAAATAGTTCTATTGCCAACCAAATTAAACAAAGAGCATTGTCATATGCTCTAATAAATGACGTCCTTTACAAATGATCTTTTGATCAAATATGGTTAAGATGTTTAAACCAAATTGAAGCTCGAGAGATTGTTAAAGAAGTTCATTCAGGTTTATGTGGTGCACATCAATCTGGGCCCAAAATGAAAATGAAAATAAAAAGAATGGGTTATTATTGGCTAACAATGATGACCGATTGTCTTGACATTGCAAAGAAATGTCATCAATGTCAAATACATGGAGTAGTTTTACATCAACCTCCAAATGTCCTACATCCGACCATTGCATCATGGCCATTTGAATGTTGGGGTACTGACATAGTAAGCCCTATAGATCCTCCATCTTCTAAGGGCCATAAATTTATCTCGGCAACTCATCGACTATTTTTCTAAATGGGCGAAGCAATACCCTTCGAGAAGTCGAGCGTGAACAAGTTCTCCATTTCTTTAAACACATATCGTTTATAGATTTGGGATTCCTCGAAGAGTCATATCAGACAATGGATTAGCCTTCAAAAACACAAAAATGAATCACTTTATCCAGAGACATGGGATTGACTGGAGATATTCCACAATCTATTACCCTAAGGCCAATGGATTATCTGAAGCTTTCAATAAAACATTGGTTCAAATCTTGAAAAAGACATTAAGTAATAGCCCGAGACAGTGGCATGAACAACTAATAGAAGCTTTATGGGCTTATAGAACTACATACCGAACTCCAACACGGTTTACACCATTTGCTTTGGTATATGGTTCTGAAGCCATTTTACCTCTGGAAGTCCAAGTTCCTTCTCTCAGAATCGCAATAACTGATAAAATAACTGAAGAAGAAAATGTCAAGTTGTGACTTGAAGAACTTGAAAATTTAGAGGGCAAACGTCTGCAAGCCCAACAAAATCTTGAATTGTATCAAGCAAAAATGATACGAGCTCACGACAAACTAGTTCGCCCTAGAACCTTTCGAATCGGTGAATTAGTTTTAGTTCTTCGAAGACCTATACTAGCTCATCGAAAGATAGGTGGCAAATTCGAACCGATATGGGAAGGTCCATATGTAATTGAAAAGACATATTCCGAGGATCCTCGCCGATTGGTGGATTGTCAAGGAGAAAGAATCCTGCCTCCAATCAATGGGCGTTTCCTAAAGAAATACTATGCGACATAAAAAAAAGAAGAAATGAATAAATACTTATTTATAAACTGGGACAATAATATCTCCTTTCGAAAATCATCTTTGATGTTTTGTGACATCTCTTTCATTTGTT
Organism: Papilionanthe hookeriana x Papilionanthe teres; assembly: GCA_022702705.1. Classification (NCBI taxonomy): domain Eukaryota; kingdom Viridiplantae; phylum Streptophyta; class Magnoliopsida; order Asparagales; family Orchidaceae; genus Papilionanthe; species Papilionanthe hookeriana x Papilionanthe teres. Next base: position 16,119 of record JAKZJZ010000897.1, read on the forward strand.
AAACAAACATTTGAAAATCTAAAATGATATTATGTCTTGATATTTTCAGGAAAAATGCCTGAAGACAGATTATTTTTCTCATTTCGAAATAATATGACTTTTGCCTTGGACCGTCGACATATAGACGCGGGGACCAGAATTCACTTTGACTTTGATCTGCCGCAAATTGAATCCATATATCATGGAGCGTTGCTTTATCTAGTAAATCACAGTGAAGTTGATCTTCAGACGCCTCTAATAAAATTCAAACTTTAGCAACCCCAAGAATTTGATTTTACAATCAGTGATAGTTCAGATGAAGAAAAATTCATGACTGCCCTGGTACAAGGAGCATCAATGTCAGGAACCAAAAATCCGACGACAGGATTCACCAGATCGCAAAGACGAAATCGCAATAGACGACTAAAACGATAAAAACAATTACAAGAGAAACAAGATGTGGAAGATATGAGTCAGTTAAAATTGCGAACTATCAATACTCCGTTCGAGGAAATAATATTGGAAACGACAAGTTTAGACCTTACAGAAAAAGAGGATGGCAAAGCAGTCATCACTCTATCATCGGTCACACCTACTCAATATTTAAGGGTATCAGACAAAAAGAATCACTCAAAGGAAGAGATACGACGAATTCTCGCCATTGAGTGGAGAACTTTTGAACAAAATAAATATGTGAATAAAAGAACAATAAATATTCTGGATGGTCTTAAAATTTTTACCAGAATATTTGATGAAACTGAACAAGCTGCTATCATCAACCACATCATAGAAGCCGGAGATCAGGGTAGGGTTGGACGCCTTCGAAGGAGGACCTATTCTGAACCTAATAAATGGATTCGCGGTAAGGGTAGGCAAACCATTCAATACGGATGTTGCTATAACTACACAAGAGACAGAGAAGGAAATCTTCCTGGGATTCTAAGACATGAACAAGTCGACCCTTTACCCATTGTGATAATCCAAATTATCAGATGACTTGTTACTTGGGGAATCATACCTGTGAATTGTGTTCCCGATAGCTACATCATTAATTTGTATGATAAAGGGGATTGTATCCCTCCTCACATCGACTGTCATGATTTTGAAAGACCATTTTGTACTCTGTCTTTAATGAATCATTGTTCCATTATATTTGGAAGAGAGATACAAATCTTGGGACCCGGAGAATTTGAAGGGACATGCCGCGTCCTTTTAACCCTAGGATCAGTTCTTCTGTTTCAAGGAAACGGTGAAGATTTTGTAAAACACTGCATACCCAGTGTTAACAAGCCACTTATCTCCATCACCTTGCGATGAATGAAGCCTGACAAGCGACTAGACAGATATCAATCAATACCAAAGCTCGAAGGACTAATGCCTTTGGAACTGCTGTGATCCCATAAATGTCTGAACACCTAAAACATGTTCGACGAATGATGTTTTGGAGTGCAGGACGTTTATGGACTATCTGATAATCTCCAAATCTATGACATGATATGAGGAACTCTTGACATATAATATATCTATAGTTGTCGATGTGTGACATATCGGTAGCTGTTAACATGTAAAATATCAGTAGTTTGTTGCAGCGTGCTATATGATATGTACATATGTATGTACTGTAAGCTTTTGTTTGCAATAAATATGTACAGGTGACTTTTTTTTATGGAAATAAAATGAAGTGTTGAAGAAAAATATATCCTCATTGTATGTGATATGTCGACAGGTCCTGAAATCAATAAATGAAAAAATGAATAATTTATGATAATCAAACATGAGAATTATCTTTCGACCTATATAGGTCAAAACCCCAGCGGATATTCCCACCAAAAATATTAGTGAGTTCGCCACTCTCTTCAGTTATTGGATATAAGTTCTTTTCTGACATGGAAATTACTACTTTCCTTTAACCAAATCTTGACATCGACATTTTGAGGAAAATAGAAAATGACATATATTTTCTCTCTTCGGTTATTGGATATAAGTTCTTTCCTGACACGGAAATTACGACATTCCTTTAACCAAATCTTGACATTGACATTTTGAGGAAAATAGAAAATGACATCTATTTTCTCTCTTCAGTTATTGGATATAAGTCCTTTCCTGATGTGAAAATCACGGCTTTCCTCTAACCAAATCTTTACATTGACATTTTGAGGAAAATAGAAAATGACATCTATTTTCTCTCTTCGGTTATTGGATATAAGTCCTTTCTTGATGTGGAAATCACGGCTTTCCTCTAACTAAATCTTGACATTGACACTTTGAGGAAAATAGAAAATGAAATCTATTTTCTCTCTTTGGTTATTGGATATAAGTCCTTTCCTGATGTGGAAATCACGGCTTTCCTCTAACCAAATCTTGACATCGACATTTTGAGGAAAATAGAAAATGACATCTATTTTCTCTCTTCGATTATTGGATATAAGTCATTTCCTGACACGGAAATTACGACTTTCCTTTAACCAAATCTTGAGATCGACATTTTGAGAAAAATAGAAAATGACATCTATTTTCTTTCTTCGATTATTGGATATAAGTCCTTTCCTGACACGGAAATTACGACTTTCCTTTAACCAAATCTTGACATCGACATTTTGAGGAAAATAGAAAATGACATCTATTTTCTCTCTTCGGTTATTGGATATAAGTCATTTCCTGATGTGGAAATCACGGCTTTCTCTAACCAAATCTTAACACTGACATTCTGGAAAATATAAAATGACTTCTATTTTCTCTCTCCGGTTATTGGATATAAGTCCTTTTCTGACATGGAAGTCATGACTTTCCTCTAACCAAATATCAACATTGACATTTTGAGAAATGGAAAATGACATCCATTTTCTCCCTCCTGTTATAGGATATGCGTCCTTTCCTGACACGGAAATCACGGCATTCCTTTAGCAAAATATCGACATCGACATTTTGAGAAATGAAATATGACATCCATTTTCCCTCCCAATAAATCTCTTTTCAAATACAAGAAGAAAATCTCTTCTTAGAACCAACATAAAAGACATCTGACATCCTCTGGGAGCGATATGACATCCCCTCCTTTCCTGACCATTATGAGACATCTCTTAGACCACTTCGGTCAATGCCAATATGTGCAGAATACTTATATAGTATTCTACACATATTGGGGGCCCTTTTGTTGACCTCATTTTACAATGAGTCAATGCCCTTTTGACCTAATAAGTCAACATTGGTCAAAATGGTCAAACCAGAACTAATGACCAGCCCTGTTGACCCCATAGGTCAACCTTATGACCTAAAAGTCAACATTGGTCAAAATAGTCAAACCAGACCTAGTGACCAACCCTGTTGACCCCATAGGTCAACCTAATGACCTAAAAGTCAACATTGGTCAAAATGGTCAAACTAGACCTAATGACCAGCCCTGTTGACCCCATAGGTCAACCTTATGACCTAAAAAGTCAACATTGGTTAAAATGGTCAAACCAGACCTAATGACCAGCCCTGTTAACCCCATAGGTCAACCTTATGACCAAAAAAGTCAACTTTGGTCAAAATGGTCAAACCATACCTAGTGACCAACCATGTTGACCCCATAAGTCAACCTTATGACCTAAAAAGTCAACATTAGTCAAAATGGTCAAACCAGACCCAGTACCAACCCTATTGACCCCATAGGTCACCCTATTGACATTAAAAAGTCAACCTTGGTCAAAATGGTCAAACCAGACCCAGTGACCAACCCTATTAACCCCATAGGTCAACCTTATGACCTAAAAAGTCAACATTGGTCAAAATGGTCAAACCAGACCTAGTGACTAACCCTGTTGACCCCATAGGTCAATCTTATGACCTAAGAAGTCAACTTTGGTCAAAATGGTCAAACCATACCTAATGACTAACCCTGTTGACCCCATAGGTCAACCTTATGACCTAAAAAGTCAACTTTGGTCAAAATGGTCAAACCAGACCTAATGACTAACCCTGTTGACCCCATAGGTCAACCTTATGACCTAAAAAGTCAACTTTGGTCAAAATGGTCAAACCAGACCTAATGACAAGTCTTGTTGACCCCTTAGATCAACCTTATGACCTAAAAAGTTAACATTGGTCAAAATGGTCAGACCAGACCCAATGACCAACCTTGTTAACCCATAAGTCAACCCTTTCACCCAATGACACATTTAAAACCCCACAATGACAAAATCACAAATACTAGACATTTTAAAATAAGAATGATCAATTTGGGCTGACTTGGGTCAACCCAGGTCAAAATTGGTCAACACCTATCTAGTTTGATTAAAATAGATAAAAGAAAATAAAAACAACAAAATTAATAAAAATGATTAATGATTTAATTTTCAATATTTTAATTAAATGACATAATTAATTAAAATGAAAATTAAATTAAAATAAAAAAATGACAAAAATGATAAAATTAATCAATTATTTAAATTGAAATTATTTTCAATTAATAAATTGATTAATAAAACATTTTCCAACAATTTTAATTAATAAAATAATTAATTAAAATGAGAATTAAGAAAAGAAAAGAAATGACACATAACCTTCTCATAATTAGTTAGGCTAAACCCATCTTATAGCATAATTAACACATAATTAAGCCCACTTTAAAACCACTTAGCCATGGGTTAACACCCATCATGATGCATGGGGTGAGGTGTCTCTTCCACCTTCACCCTAGGAATCATTTAGCCATGAGGTGGCCGACCAACATGAGGCCTCATCTCCCACCTCCCAAGCTACCGAATGGAAGGAAAACCATGCATGAACCCCCCCCCCCCTCACCATGTTTAGAAGAAAAGATGAGGGATAAGCTTGTGTGTCACCATTTGCCAAGCTTAAGAGATGATGTGTAAGCTCCTTAAGAAGGATAGAGGCAGCTCACCATGCACCTCTTACATAAGCCAATGGGGGAGAGACAAAGCAAAGGAAATCATCATGGAAAGCTTAGGGAGAAGGAGCCATGCATATCCTCAGCTGATTTCTTCATCCAATGGATTGATAGGGGAGATAACTACTCCCCTAGAACAACCTAAGCTAAACCATGGCCTCCCCTCGGCTATAAAAGGAGCCCATTCCCGAGCCTAGTAAAGGAGGAGAAAAAAATTAGGGAGACCCATAGGCTGCCCAAATCCTCTAGCCCCTAACATAAGAACTCTTCCTAAGAGTCTTAGAAATCCATTAGGATCAAATCTAAGCCATAGATTGAGCCTATTTGAGCCAATTTGATCAAATTTCAAAAACATCCCAAATTAGGTACTTCTTTAAAATTCTCCCCTAAGCTCGACTTCTGGATCAAATTGTCGCGAGCAATAACCTTCCATTGGGGTCCTAGAAGGCAACCATAAGGTCCGATCTAGCTTCGATTTGCTTGTGGCAAAGGAATGGAAGTTTTCTTTACAAAATAATTCGTATTTTCGATATATCATGTGTTATACTTAGCCAGAAGTATATCATCACCGTATGGATGGATACTTCTCATCCAGATGATCATTTAAAAAAAAATCACTCAATTTCATCAAGAAATGAGTGAGATATTGATGTTTGAAGTTTAATGGTTCCAAAATTTTAAATTTTCGGCCGATTTTTCGCAGTCGTTCGATCCCGCGTTTAGGAACGGATGGCGCTGATCTTCCCCCAGCGGTATCCGCTGTTTGGTTGCCCGCAGCGGATCCTCCCGCTCTTTCGACGCGTACGAGGACACGCGTCAAACGGCGGTGAGTTTGGCTGCGAAATTTAATAAAAAAATACATTAAAACCTTAAAAACTTCAAAAAACCATATCTTTTGATCCAGAGGTCATACAAATAAAATAAAAATACCTCTGGAAAGCTCTTGAAGAGGAGAAAATTATGAGACCAAAATCATAATTTTGTTCTTAGTATTTAATTTTTAATTAATTAAATACTCTGGAGTATTTTAATTATTAAAAATTATTTATAAATCAAAAAATTATGAAACTTTGAGGCATTTATCCTTATGTTCATAGAGGATCTTGTATAATTTTTCCAATGACAAAAAACATGTTTAAGACACTTTTCTTTAATTTTCAAGTTTCTTTGTAATTATTTCAAATAATAATTATAAAAAAATCGAAAATTGATAAAGATAAAATGCAAATGACTAGAAATGATAGAGCAACAGATCAATAACCCTAAGAAAACTATTTCTAAGTCATAGAAATTATTTTGAATGGTATTTTGAAATTTAGGGTTGAAATTCTTTATTAATTAAATAATTTTAATCCTAAAAATAACCTTTTATAAATTTAACCTATTTTCATCAACAATCTAAGTTTGAAAATGGTTCTAGTCTATGATAGACTAATGATAAACTTCACTTAAGTCAAAAATGACCAAATTAGACTTAACTAGATTTAAAATAACATTTAAACCCTTTATACCTTACTTAAATTAGGTTTAATATAAAAATTAAATTTTAAATAAGTTTAAAGACATATTAAACTTAATTAACCAAAAATCAAACCTTTTAATTAAGTTTAAAGACAAATTAAGCTTAATTAAATTATTAAACCTTACTTAAATTAGGTTTAAATACAAAAATTAAATTTTAATTTGGTTTAAAGACATATTAAACTTAATTAACTAAAACTAAACTCTCTTAATTAGGTTTAAGGATATATTAAACCAAAATCAAAACTCTTTAATTAAGTTTAAGGACATATTAAACTTAATTAGCCCATTAAACCTTACCTAAATTAGGTTTAATACAAAAATTAAATTTTTAATTAAGTTTAAAGATAAATTAAACTTAATTAACCAAAATCAAATCTTTAATTAAGTTTAAGGACATATTAAACTTAATTAACCCATTAAACCTTACCTAAATTAGGTTTTATACAAAAATCAACACTTTTAATTAAGTTTAAGGACATATTAAACTTAACTAATCAAAATCAAACCCTTTTAATTAAGTTTAATGATATATTAGACTTAATTAATCAAAACAAACCTTTAATTAAGTTTAAAGACATATTAAACTTAATTAACCTCCTTACACATTAGGTTTAAGACAAACCTAAACCATAATTAGGACTAACCCATTAGACCTAATTAAACCATTAAACCTTAACTAACTATGCTTTAATCAAACATAAACCCTAATTAGGTCTAACCCATTAGACCTAATTAAACCATTAAACCTAAACTAACTAAGGTTTAATCGAGCTTAAACTTCCACTGGAGTCAACCCGTCAATGGCCTCATTTTCAGATAGAGGTTCTCTTAACTTCTCTTTAGTACTTCAGGATGTAGCCTCGGGCTTTTCCTTCTGACTATCCTAGAGGATTAGAGTCGGGGACCCACCACTTAGAAATTCAAACCACTTCTTAACTCCCCGCAAACTCCACAAACTTGATTGTAGACCCCTAATCACCTAGAGGGTTGAAATTAAATGTGGAAGCTTAAAGGATGAGTTCCTATGTGACTCTTTTGGCCTTAGACCGCTCCGTGGCCCTGGTCCGGTGAAGGGCCGACTTACACACACACTACACCTATACACTACACTTTCACACACCTCTTAAAACCACACCCATACCCAATTTGACCTCCTGACTCATGCAGTGTGATTCACATGGATGGTCCTTAACCCCTAAGCCCTTGCAAGCAGGGTTGTGAACAACATAATGGATGCCTCAAATGAGTCCCTTCATGGCTCATGTGGGCTTGATATGGCTTCATGGCTCAACCAAAATGATTTCATTCCACTTACATTCACCCAATCTTCAATTTTCCAAATTTTCAATTTTTGACCCCTGGGACCCTACACCCGCCTAACCTACCCAAAACCCTTGAAATTACCCAAATCTTTCAAAATCTCCAAATCACCCAAAATTCCTCAAAATCAATCCTAAACATTTCCTCATCAATCAAATTGATCATCCATACCCAAAAATACCAAAAATTCCAAAAATACCTCCCAATACCCTCCAAATACCCAAAATACCCCTCTTAGCCAAAAAAATCCAAAAATTCAGAAAATTCCCAGAAAATTCCAGAAAATCCCAAATATTCCCAATTTCATTTTGTTCAACTACACCATGGGCCAATTTTGTCAATTTACCCCACTTTTATCAAAACCCCCAATTCGACCCATTTTAACCCAAAATGAACCCAATGTCAAACCAAACCTACCCAATTGACCCAAATTCTGGTCCAATTCAATTCTAAACTTCAATTCAACATCCCCAACACCAATCTAGACCAAATCCAAGTCCAATTTGATTGACATTTGGATCCAATTTCACTTTTGGCCTTAAAGCCCAATTTGGACCCATGACCCAAACTTAGCCCAAACTCACCCAATTCAACTCCAATTAACCCCAAATCTTTTCTAAACCTTCCTTAACATCCCCATAAACAAAACACTAACATGATTTGCCCAAAATTTAGACCCAAACCCCACTCAAATTCAACCCAAAATCAAAAGGCCCAATTTCGACCTAAACCTCAAACCTAGCCCAAATAGACCCAAACCCCAAAATCAAAACCCAACCAAAGCCAAAACCTCTTTGAAACACTCCCATAAACATTTCCCAACATTTATTTTACATCAATTTCAACCCTAGCCCAACATTGGCCCAAGTTAGCCCAATTCGACCTATATTGGCCCATGTACCAAATGAACTCAAATCCAACCCAATTCAAGCCCAAACCACCTCAAATTTATTTCAAATCATTCATGACACATCCCTAAACCAAACTCAACAATTATTTGGCCCAACCTCTTTACAAAACTCCCATCCATAAATTCATTTTTAAACTAAAAGGCCCATTCCTTAAATCATTTTAAAAGCCCATCTTTTACCACATCCAAAGGCCCAAAATTGGTCCCAAAGCCCATATGACATTTCCCCTCATCATACTTTCAATTAAACTCAATACCTAAGTCCTAAATTCATCATCAAATCATCCCAAATCAAGCCTTATCCAAGTTCCCATTAAATTATCAAAAGAATCCCAAAACCCATTTTCATGAAATCGACTAAACCTTTCCCCAAGCCAAAGGTGAGCCATGAAGCCATGCATGAGCCACATGTGAGCCATGAGGGCCTTGGACACTCCACCATGCCATATTGGGTAAGAAGAGGGGGGCTTTCCTTAATCCCTAAAGCTCATTAGCCTTAATCATGATTCACCTAAACTTAAATTTAATCCAAATATATTTGGATGGAGACCTCTCCATGCCAAACCAGTCCGATCCCTTTGATCCCCCACAAGCACCCAAAGCCACCTTGAAGGGTGCACCAAGCCCAAATGGGTGAATTGACCCATTTAGACTCAAAACTAGCCATGCCCCATTCTACTTTGGATCAAAGCCTTTACACATGGCAATTGCCAATTGCTTGCACCAAGCCCTGACCCGACCCACCCGACCTCGAGGGTGACCCATGCCCGGCCGGCCGGCCACCACAGCCGCCGGAAACCACCGTGGCCGAGAGCTCACATGTGAGCCCAAACTTGGAATTCTCACTCGCCGAGCCGCCTCATGCCCAATGGCCACCATGGCCGTTCTTCACATGCCAAGAGCACTCGATCCCAGCCCTCAACTCCCCCGGGAGGCCCTCCACCTCTCCTATTTAAACCCCTCACCCTCTCGGCCAAAGGAGGTGTCGAACCAAACCTTAAGGAAACTCGCCAAAATCATTCCGCATCACTCTCCACACATAGAGCACTTGATCCCCACCGACTTCCAGCCCCAATCCCTCCAATCGAGCCCAATTTCGAGCTCAAACTTCAGCCCAAAACCAGGACACTTCTTCACAATCGAGCCAATCCCCAAATTGATTGGTCCTACACCTTCACCGGACCAAGAGGAGAAGTTTCCCACCGAAAGCCCCATCTCCAGTGCCACCCAGCTTGCTCCAGACCTCCAAGCTTTGTGATCGGCTGTGGTCACTATCATAGCTAGCACAATTCACTGTGCCAAGGACTTCATCCGGAGCTTACTTGGACCCAATCGAAGGTGACACAACTCTCGCATCGAAGCTTCACTTCTCCGAGCAAAGGTATGAACTCCCTCTTCGCCCGAGCTTCAGCCAATTCTCCATTTCGATCGGCTCGATTTCATAAGCATGTTCACCGTATGGATGTGTTCGTCTCTTCAAGACGAATCCATAGAGCATAAGAACACGAAAATCCGTCGAGAATCGAGCGAGTTCTTATGGTTAGAGTGTGGACGGTCACGGGATCGCACCGGCCGTAGACGATGACCGGAACCGTCTGGATCGCGCGTGTATTGGACGGACGGCTCGGATTGCGCCGGACCGGCGCGATGGTACGTGAACCGCGGGACCCCGGACAGCCGAGTCAGATGGCGGCGCCGAACCAGGGAGCGACGCGTGTCGATTCGGAGCCGCCGAGGTTGAGTCAGCGCTGCGTGGATAAGTAGATAAATAGGGTATTTAATGTATTTATTTAAATACCAGAAACTTTGAAAATTCATATCTTTGTGTAGAAAAATCACAAAAATAAAATAAAAATACCCTCTTGCTCAGTGAACAGAGGAGAATAATGTGGAAAAGAAATTAATTAATTTTGTCCAAGCATTTTATTTTTAATTAATTATTTACTCCCCGCATTGTTTTAATTCTCCATGCATTCATACAATTCACCATGGCATGAGACCATAGGGCTTTTGAAGCCTCTCGAACTCGGGAACATTCCCCGAATTTTCCAAGGTCGAGGCCATCTCTCGTGAAAAGTTATTGATTTTTCAAATGCATGTTGCTGTTTTGAGTATTTTAATTCCAAAAATTAGCATGTTGTGAAATAAATTCTAGGAAAATTTGGTGATGTTCCTTATGACCAGTAGAACCCTAGGAAAAATAGGACTTGAGTTAATTCACTCGCATTAACCCTAATCGGCCTAAATACCCAAAATTGAACTTTAATTAATTAGAGTTAACCATAGATCAAATTGACTTGAAATCAATTCTCCACTGACCTTTAGGATCAGAGGAATCCACCATAAAAATTTCAAGTCAATTGGACTTGGTTAGCCCCATCAAATGGGTTGATTAAGCCACTTAGCCAAAATTAAACTTTAAAATTTCATAACTTTCAAAATACTTTTCAAAAATTCACCAAATTGGTTTTGAAGCCTCTCTGATATCAGGGGAATTCAAGAAAATTAAAATTGCAATTTTCTAAAAAAGTTGATTTTTTATCATTATTTTAATATTTTAATAATTAAAAAATAATAAAAATTACAAAAATAATAAAATTCACCAAAATGTCACATTTTGAATTCTAACCACTTAGGAACAAACCCCATATTTTTCTTATGTCTCTAGGTTGAGATATTAAATTTTAAAGCCTTGGGGTAATTTTTAAAATTAAAAAATACATTTTCTAGCATTTCCACTAAAATAATTCCAATAAATTAAGGAAAAATCAGAAAATTGTAAAATTTGGTTCTCTGGAATCCTTGATATCAGAGAGAATTTTAAAAATTATAAAATTCATTTTTCAACTTATATTCTATTTTTAAATTAATTAATACTCCAGAACTTAAAATAATTTTAATAAATAAAATATAATTCAAAAAATCACAAAAATTGGTCCAAGTGGTCCTCTGGTCATTAGGAATGTCCCATAATTTTCTTAAGGACAGAAACTTTCCCTTGGTCATATTATTAAATTTTCCTTGGAAATCCTTATTTTCCACCAAAAATAATTACATAAATAAATTAAATACAGAAAAATCACATTTTCTCCTCTAATGTCTTTATTGACATATGAGTGAAGTCACATAAAAATTTCAAATTCATTTGAGCTCAATTTAGTGAGTTATGAAATTATTAAGCTTGAAGGGCAAAATGGTAATTAAAATTTTAACCCTTAATTAAAACTTTAGGCTTAATAAAATTAAAGAGTAAAATATTTGATCCTAATCTGATTTGGATGATTGAAATTTAAATAATTAAAGGGTAGAAACCTATTAAACAATTCAAAAATAATTAAAATAAATTTTAGTTAAAATAATTAATTAAATTTGGAAGAATAATAAAATTGAAGTTATTAAAATAGGGATGTTATTAGGAAGAAATTTGTTCTTTAATTTAAGAATCCCTAAATTAATCATCTCAATAATATTTAATTCCTAATTAAAATGATAATCCAAGTTTAAGGTTTAAAATGCTAAAAGACTTAATCATTAAATTAAGTTAAGGTTAAATTATTTAAAGCAAATCCCTTTAAAATAAAATATTAAATTAAATTAAATTAAATTAAATTAAATTAAATTAAATTAAATTAAATCAAATTAAATTAAATCAATTAAATTAAATTAAATTAAATTAAATTAAATTAAAATTAAATTAAATTAAAATTAAATTAAATCATATTAAATTAAATTAAATTAAATTAAATTAAATCATATTAAATTAAATTAAATTAAAATTAAATTAATCATATTAAATTAAATTAAATTAAATTAAATTAAATTAAATTAAATTAAATTAAATTAAATTAAATTAAATTAAATTAAATTAAATTAAATTAAATTAAATTAAATTAAATTAAACTAAATTAAATTAAATTAAATTAAATCAAATTAAATTAAATTAAGCTAAAGCATATCATATTAAATTAACTTAAATTAAATTAAGTTAAACTAAACCACATTAAATTAAATTAAGTTAAATTAAATTAAATTGAATTAAATATAATATCACCTAAGACATGAAGAATTCAAAATAAATCTAAAATAACTTGAACACTATTCCAAACTTAAATCATTAATTTGAACTTAAATTTAAATCACAAATCATTAAATATCATTTTGCCTTTAGGAGCTTTTACTATTATAACTCCTAAATGGAGTATCAAGTGAAATGTCACTTCACTCATAAGGATATTCAAACATCCTAATTCACTGAGCAAGAAATAAAACTTAACTTAAACACCCTGGATGATTAATTCACCTGCACAATAGAATTCATTTGGACTTAGGACAATTCCCGAAATATTGAAAAGATGTTTAAGATTCGTCTTAAACACTTCCTCAATATGATGGAATGTCCTTAAGAACAAATTGAGCTTAGTTGTTATTTGGTGAAGAAAATCATCCTTAAAACCAAAATTGAAGACCTAGACGTCATAGGAATGACTAGCTATATGATTAGGACTTTGGTAGAAAACCATAACCCTTCCCTTAGCTTTACTCTAGGAAATTGCTATAAATGCTTAAATGCTCTAAATTGTATTTTAAGTGCAGCTTGGAATGACGGGAAGACCCTCCAGGTACGCTTTTATTTTATTGCAATTTATCTTACCGCAATTCATTTACTCGTGTTGCACTTTACCTTTCTTGCATGATAAATAACGACTTGCATGAAAACCTACACCTTTAGGACTGAAACCAAAACTGAAACCCATAACTAAATTAAAAGACACTACAAGATAAAATTCATCGCCACAACATTCAAAATATAAAACAACTCAAAATTTAATCACAAACAAAACAACAAAACTACAACTACAACTAAATTAAAACGTCTCATTGAATGATCGGGAATACCTCGGATGATGTAACCCACGTGTTGCTAACGGGATTTCCCACGGTCTAAATGAAAGTGCGGAACTCATTTAGTTGAGTTTAGCAAATTCATCTGGACTAAGTGAATTCGATGAAAATAACGGTGCCGGGATGACGGAACCGTGGGATCTTAATCGGTTCGTTTAATCAACTTTAAGACCTCGTTTTAATTAAAATATTAAAGACACATGGAAATTAAGACTTTCTCTAAAACCAAACACTTCTCTCATCTCCTGATTTATGACTTCTAAAACTAAACCTCCGCAACAACAAGGAGCTCGGAGTATGGTGGGCAAGCACGGCCATCGTCATCGCAAAGCTTCGAGTCTACTTCGAACAAAACTTTCCTTAGAATTAAATAACCAAGCCATAGGACCTCGAGGTAGTTTGCCTAGTGCAACATAAATCCTCAACTCTTCGTTAGGCATTTGCATGATCATATCATGTAAATTAAGCCCTAACCGGTCTTAGGATTCCGAGGTAGTCGTCCGATACGACATAAACCCTCACATCTTCGAGGCTATTTGTATGATTTTATCATACAAATATAAGTCCTAATTAATTAAAATCGGCAAGATCAAAACATTAAATAAACATTAGGACCTTCCTAAATTCAAGCCAAACAATAAGATAGTTGGGAAATTACCGAAGTTCGCTTCGAATCTGTGATTTCTCCTACCTTTCTTCCTTTGGATTCCCAAAATAAAAATGTTCAAAATTTGATCCATTCCCTATTGAAATTCCAAAATTCAATCCATTGAAAACTTAAACTTTGAAATTCTTGAGAGCAGAACTACTGATTATTATCGAGAGTTTTCTTAGGTGATTCCCGTCACTTAAGATGTAATTAACTATAGGGCTTGCCCTTATAGGGAACTTTAAGAACCTGGGTAATATAAACCCCGTTTAATGTTTTCATATTAAACAGGGGAACTTGTCGGCTTATAAAATTGGTTCGCAGACCAAACGGACGTCACAAATCTTCTAGTTTATTTAATCGAGCCCCATCATCAGGCAGTGTGTCTATTCTTCGGGATAGATACACGGTTTGTGATGCGGTGCTCGTTTATATAAACTATTCGGGATGTGAGATCAGTTTGATTTCATATCTTAAAATTTTCAAATTTAAAATTATTTTCAAAATCAAATACTACTTTTCAAATTATTTATTTAAATTAAATTAAAAATTCGCCGACAATTTCGTAGGCGAGCTCTTTTCAAAATACAACACTCACCTAAAAATATGCCGACAATTTCGGCGACTCACTGGGAATAGTTCCTCTCTCCATTTTGATCAAATAGTTCCGTTTTCAAAAATCGGTAGTGTATCCATGTCCCTAATGGATCAAACTACCCTTCTTTCCGTTGGAATACTATGTTCATTTCTACCTTGAACGAGTATAGCCAACATTCTCTCGGATTTAGGAGCCATCGTTTAGACACCCCTAAACGGAGAGGTTCTCGAGATCCTTTTACCTCATTTCGAGGTGGGGTGGACCCCAATCAGGTGTTAGTTTAGGAGTGATCCTTCGAGTCGAGAAGTCTTGCGTAAGACTTTCTTTTCCTTTCCAACTCGAATCGATTCATTACCTTCTCTACACCTTTGAACATTCCGTTCTAAATAAACAAACCCTCTAATGAATGACTCTTTTAATAAATATACATGAACAAGAATGTGTTCGGACTCTTTTAGATTCCTTTCTTTTCGTCCCGATGAGAAGAAGCATAACTTGGGACTCGACAATCGAATCTACCTTGCAGAAATGGAAGCCCCAAAACCGATTTTCTCCTTCACCAATGGATCGGACTTCGCCGTTTACAAGGATGAGCCGCCCGACAATGGGATCATCCGGTTTGGACAAGGATTCGAAAACACAAATGTCAAAATCGCCGACGTTACTCTCTTCGCACCGATGGACAAAGTGCCGAAACCGAGAAACCCATGATTGAGTTCAACCTTAAATCAACTCAAGAATTTCCTCCTCTGCAAAGGGTTCCAACTGAGAGGAATACCGCTGTCCAAAGGAGGACTGTTATCTCTACCCCCACTGGTCTAGTCGTCTCTGCACCTACCCCGGCTCCCGCCAAACTGAAGGGGAAGGAAGTTCAAATTTGCAACGAGCATGTTACCGTGGAGGGTACAGATTTCCGTGCAAGACCTTCTTTTTTGAAATTGGGTCCAGCTCAAGGGTTCCACCCCTAACACGGACTCGCAGGAGAAACAGAGGCGGGAAGATTGCCGTGAAGGCCGTAGCCGCCGAAGTCGCTTTCTGAAGAAATTCCCGAGTACACACCACTACCCGAATACATACCATTGTCCGAGTATACACCCCTTTTGGAAGGAAGTAGATTCCATCCCCTTTCCGCCGCAGCTCGACGAGGAAAATGTCCGCGAGGATTGCCTCTACATTACCTCGACCCGCATATTATAACGACAACAGAAGAAAGAGGGCTAGGGTTACACCACTCGCCCGACTACAGACCGTGATCGAAAAGTTAGCGAAGAAGGAAAGATGCCCCGTGTCGGAAATTTTAAGAAGGATAGGGCGGGTGCCGACCAAATCTCGTCTCGGGCCGCGAGTAGAATCCGCTATCGCCGCAGAAGAACCAAATAAGAAGATGAAGGCTAGCCCACCCGTTGTTGTTTCTGGTTTACGGATCGTGAGGATACCACCTTCCAAGCATTCGACCGACGTACCATCCGGTCCTAGGCCTTCTCATCGCTAGAAGGATGGTATGGCGTCCCACTACCGGCCAATTAAGACCGAAACAACGACCGTAAAAGGAAAGTCTCGTCAGGAGACTTGAGTCCGAAGAAAGTGCTACCGCAGAAAGGGGACTCATGAGAAGGAAACCCGACAATTATCACATGACAACCGCAAGGATGTACAGAAAAGACCTCAGAAGATGCTATGGAAAAGTTAAGAACTGATATTCGACGACTAGCAAGGGAAAGAGAAGAGAAATTCGGAGATGAAGTTGACTCGTCAGAGTTCATGGATGATGAGTATGCAGAAATTAACATGGTAGAAACACGAGCTTCGTCAGCTTCACAAGGTGCTCCTGCAGCCGCGCGAAAGAGAGGAGCCGGAAGTAATGAGGAGGCAACTTCAAGAGAAAGATGATACGATCGCCCAAATGGCGAAAAGGATGGAAGAGATGGTCAGTAGCCCTAGCCACTCTCCGCAGTCAAGTTCAACCCCAAAGAGAAACACCCCGAAGTCATTCACATTGTAGACGGAGGAAAGGAGGTTACATCCGTCAACGGGGATGATCAATTAAAGAAGGATGCAACACAAAGCATGATTCCGGAAAAGGATATCAAGAGCTTGGTGGAACGAAGAAATGCGAGAAGCCTTGGCACAATCAAAAAGCGGGACATCCATTCGGACGGGTAGACCTTACCCTGAAGAATTCGATGCTGTCTAATATCCGAAAGGCTTTGTACCACCTCTGTTCAAAACCTTTGATGGAACCGGAAACCCTCGGCAACATGTTGCACATTTTCGTGCCAGTTGTTGCAATGCCGGCGGAAGTGATGCTTTACTCTTCCGACAATTTGTCAGCAGCCTGTCAGGGATCGCCTTTGATTGGTATGCGGAATTACCAAACGGTTCGGTGAAGACATTTTCAGAGTTAGAGAACCTCTTCATCAAGCGATTTGCCGGAGCTCAGCACCACATCACTATAGGTGATTTAGTAGTAGAGAAGCAGAAGCCGAATGAAACCTTGGTGGACTACATACTTCGATGGAGGAATCTAAGTATGAAGTGTGAGCCGCAGCTACAAGAACAGCATGCAGTCGGCATTTTACTTAAAAGCATCCATGGCCCGATAGCACTTCTCCTCAAAGGATTTACTATTAAGACTTTCGAGAAGTTGTTAAGCAAGGCCGGAAGCTTGCAAGAGGAGGCGAAGCAATTAAGTTTCACCGATAAAGCAGACAAACAGAAGCCCGTGAAAACTTTTGAAAAGAAGTCCGGGATCGTCGCAGCAGTCGATAAAGGCAAGCAACCGATACAAATATCGTCAGAACGGCCGCAGCAACCTCAACAGAATTACCAGCAACCCCGACCCAGCTATCAGTCATCTCAACAGTATGAACAACCGCCTCGTCCGCAACGGACGTTTAGGGAGTTCCTGAGCAGGGAGTATCCGTTCAAGAATGAGGCAGTGCCGAAAATGTTCCGCAGCCTAATGAAGACTCCAGATTTTCAACTGCCAGAGCCTAAAAGACCAGAAGAAGTCGACAAGAAAGGTGATCCCAACTTTTGCCCTTACCACCGGATGCTTGGACACAAGATAGAAGATTGTATTACCTTCAAAAGTTGGCTCAACGACAACCTTCGGAAAGGGAATATAACGATCCCGAAAGAATACATGAAGGAACCCCAGAAAGGAGGTTTCGTCAATGTTATCTGAACGGATTTCATTGTTCCGATAGATCCCTATGCGACTGATGATGGATGGACTACCGCTTGGACAAAGTCTTCGAAGAAGGTTTTAGATCACATCCAAACCGCTTCGGTGCGAGCTTCAATTCAAAGTTCGAAAACTGTCAAGTCGGCGCTATCACTTGCGATAGAAGAACCACCTCGACAAGAAACAATCGAAGAAAAGAAGAAAACTGACGAAGAAGAGAAGACCGAGGCACCTAAGGCTAGACTAGGGGCTGCTTATCCTAGGATAGTTGTTTCCGATTCGGGGGAGAAATCCCTCGAACCTCTGACTCTGTATGATTATCTGCCCACTCCGGTGGGATCTTATAATGATGAGGGTTATGGCGTTGGCTACGTTTTGATCGTTTCTAACGATTACGTAACTAGCGACAATCAACCTAATCCGGACGTCGATTCCGATACAAATAACAATTCTCAAATCATACACAATCTCGACGATCACAATGACGAAGAAGACATCCACCAGGAAGGCTACGAGAGTTCAACAAGCAATGAATCTATTTGCGAATTTCGAGGAGCTCCAATCACAATAGAGTTAGAGCCTTCAGACTCCGAAGCTAATCCTGAAGAACTTGTCGTTCCAGTTCAGGAGGAGACACCAGCAAACTCAATGCTAAATTCAGAAGAAATCACAGAAGTCAACTTAAGAAGTGGAAGAGTTCTACCTCCGAGAATGGGTCCAAAGGACAAAGGAAAGCAGGTGGTTGTTCAGGAAGAACCAACCCCGGCAGAAGAGATACCCATTCGAGAAGAAAACGAGGCATATGGAAACAAGGTGGATTACAACGTGCTAGCCCATCTTAGGAAACTACCAGCCAAACTGAGCATCTACGACGCTCTCATCTTATCAAAAGAAATGAGAGAAGCTCTGATCAAGGCCTTACTTGATCCAGAAATTTGCTTAGCTCAAATGGCCGGAGATTCCTTAGATGAGGTTTGCTCGTTAAAGGAACAACGAGGTGTTACCTTCACGGACAATGACCTACTACTTGG
>JAKZJZ010000898.1:0-35094 GCA_022702705.1 Papilionanthe hookeriana x Papilionanthe teres
TTATTCTTTTCGATGAAGAAAATCATCCTTAAACCAAAACACAAGAACCTGGACGTCATAGTAGACGACTAACGAATAGACTCAGAATCTGGTGCATAACCAAAACCCCGTCCCATAGCTTTACCTGTATTTATTCGAAGTATTTAAATGCCTTAACATGTGTTTTAAGTGCATCTTGGATGACGGGAAGAAACCCTCCAATGCACACTTTTATTTTATCGGAATTTACTTTATCGCAATTTACTTTCATGCACCGTACTTTACTTTTTCTTGCATGTTAAACAAGATTGTTCGCATGAAAACAAAAACCTTTGTGATAGTCCCCAAACCGAAAACCAAAATTAAATTAAAGTCACCACAAGATAAAATTCACCGCCACAACATTCCAAAATATAAAACAACTCAAAATTTAATCATAAAAATGCAACAACAAAACTACAATTGTAACAAAAAATAAATCGTCTCGTTGAATGATCTGGAACACCTCGGATGATGTAACCCACGTGTACTAACTGGATTTCCCACTGGCCTAAATGAAAGTGTGGAACTCATTCGCCTGAGTTTAGTAAATCTATCCTGGACTAAGTGAATTCGATGAAAATAACGGTGCTCTGGATGACGAAACCGTGGGATCTTAATCGGTTATGTTTAAACAACTTTAAGATTTGTTTTAATTAAAATATTAAAAAACACTTGAATTTTAAGATTTTCTCTAAACCAAAACACTTCTCTCATCTCCCGATTTATGACTTCTAAAACTAAACCTCTATAACAACAAGGAGCTCGGAGCATGAAGTGAGCAAGACGGCCATCGTCATCAAAGAAAACTCGGATCTACTTCAGCAAAAATTTCTTGGAATAAAATAACCAAGCCATGGGACTTTGAGGTAGTTTGCCTAGTGCAACATAAATTTTCAACTCTTCGTTAGGCATTTGCATGATCATGTCATGTAAATGAAGCCCTAACCGGTCTTAGGACTCCGAGGTAGTCGTTCAGTACGACATAAACCCTCATATCTTCGAGGTCTAGCTTGCGTGATGACATCATACAAATATAAGTCCTAATTAATTAAAATCGTCTGGATCGAAACATTAAATAAACTCCCAAATCGAAGCCAAACAATAGTATAGTTTGGGAAGTTGCCAAGATTCTTCTTGGATCCTCAAATTCTCCTACTTCTCTTCCTTCGATTCTCGAAATAAATCGTTCCAAATTCGATCCATTCCCAATTAAAATTTTTAAAATCCAACTTTTCGAAAACCTTAAACTTCGAAATTCCTCGAGAGCAAAACCACCGATCATTTTCGAGAGTTTTCCTAAATGATTCTCGTCATTTAAGATGTAATTAACTATAGGGGCTTGCCCTTATAGGGAACTTTAAGAACCCGTGAGATAAAAACCCCGCTTAATTTCTCTGTATTAGCAGGGGAACTTGTCGAGCTTATAAAATTGGTTCACAGTACCAAACAGATGTCACAAATCTTCTATTTTATTTAATCGAGCCCCATCGCAAGCAGTGTGCGTCTATTCTTCGGGATAGACATACGGTTTCGTGATGTGGTGCTCGTTTATATAAACTATTTGGGATGTGAGATCGGTTTAATTTCATATCTTAAAATTTTAAAACTTTAAATTATTTTCAAAATAAAATGCTACTTTCTAAATTATATATATATTTAAATTAAATTTAAAATATAAAATTCGCCAACAACTTCTGTAGGCGACCCCTTTTTTTAAAATACAACACACAAGCTTAAAAATATGCCGACACCAAGTAATTTGTGATTTCAAAGGAGTACCACATATCCTTCCTATGAGGAAGCTTGTTAAGAAATCGATTTAAAAATGTCAAAGGTATAGTTTACTAACTATTCAAACCTAGTTCAGTGATATCGTAGAATACAATCAAAGAAAATTTTAGATCTAGTGGATTTTGAAGAAAACAAAATAAAAGAAAACATGGGTCAATGTTCCTTGTTTTTTTTCCCAGATTTATGAGGATCATGCCTTTGTGATTTAGGTGTGGAACTTGGCTTTATTTTCGTACAAATTTCTCTTTCATTGTCATTATCAACTAGAGATATTAAGCTCTTGTTGACCTCATTTTTGATGAGGTCTTCCCTTCTTCTTTTTAGTGCTTAGGATCTAGCCTTAGGCTTTTCCTTTGACTATCTTAGAGGACTAGAATTGGGACCCACATTTTAGAAATTCAAACCACTTCTAAACTCCCCGCAAACTCCACAAACTCGACTATAGACCCCTAATCACCTGTGAGGGTTGAAATCAAATGTGGAAGTTTAAAGGATGAGTTCCTATAGACTCTTTGGCCTCAGACCGCCCGGGCGGCCCGGTCTCAGTGAAGGGGCCGACTTACACTACACTTACACACTACATTTCCACACACTTCCTAAAACCACACCCATACCCAACTTAACCTCCCGACTCATGTGGGTGATTCACATGGATGGTCCTTAACCCCTAAGCCCTCGGCAAGAGGGTTAGGAACAACATAATGAATGCCTCAAATGAGTCCTTTCATGGCTCATATGGGCTTGAAATGGTTTCATGGCTCAACCAAAATGATTTCTTTCCACCTAAATTCACCCAATCTCCAATTTCCCAAATTTTCAATTTTTGACCCCCGAGACCCTACACCTATTAAACCTACCCAAAACCCTCAAATTACCCAAATTTTCGCAAAATTTCCAAATTACCCAAAATTTTCCAAAATCAATCCCAAACATCTCCACATCACTCAAATTGATCATCCATACCCAAAAATACCAAAGATTCCAAAAATACCCCCCAATACCCTCCAAATACCCAAAATACCCTTCTTGGCCTAAAAATCCAAAAATTCAGAAAATTCCCAGAAAATTCCAGAAAATCCCAAATATTCCCAATTTCATTTTGTCCAACTACACCATGGGCCAATTTTGTCAATTTACCCTACTTTTGTCAAAACCCCCAAATCGACCCATTTTAACCCAAAGTGGACCCAATGTTAAACCAAACCTATCCAATTGACCCAAATTCTGGTCCAATTCAATTCTAAACTTCAATTCAACATTCCTAATACCAATTTAGACCAAATCCAAGTCCAATTTGATTGACATTTGGATCCAATCTCACTTTTGGCCTTAAAGCCCAATTTGGACCCATGACCCAAGCTTAACCCAAACTCACCCAATTCAACTCCAATTAACCTCAAATCTTTTCTAAATCTTCCTTAACATTCCCACAAACAAAACCCTAACATGATTTGCCCAAAATTTAGACCCAAACCCCACTCAAACTCAATCCAAGGTCAAAAGGCCCATTTTCGACCTAAACCCAAACCTAACCCAAATTCAACCCAATTCAAATCCAAATCACCCCCAATTTGTTTCAAATCACTCATGACACATCCATGAGCTAAACCCAACAATTATTTGGCCCAACCTCTTTACAAAATTCCCATCCATAAATTCATTTTTAAACTTAAGGGCCCATTCCTTAAGCCATTTTAAAAGCCCACTTCCACCAAATCCAAAGCCCCAAAAATTCTTCCAAAGCCCATATGACATTTCCCCTCATCATATTTTCAATTAAAATCATCCCTAAGTCCTAAACCAATCATCAAATAATTCTAAATGAAGCTTCATCCAAATTTCCACCAAATTATCCAAAATCCTTAAAATCCTTTTTTATGAAATCGACTAAACCTTTTCCCAAGCCAAATGGAGCCATGGAGCCATGCACAAGCCATATGCAAGCCATGAGAGCCTCTTTACATGTCACCATGCCATTTTGGGCAAAAGGAGGAGGCTCTTTCCTTAATTCCTAAAGGTGATTAACCACTTCCATGATTCCACTAAACCATGCTTAAGCCTAATCGTGCTTGGATGGTGACTTGACCCTACCGATTATGCCGAGCCAAATCACTTTTCCCTCAGCCAAAACCAGTGCCTCGGGTGGTGCACCTAGCCCAAATGGGTGGGTTGACCCATTTAGGTTCAAATTTAGCCATGCCCCCATTCCACTTTGAATCAAAGCCTTTACACATGGCATTTGCCAATCGCCTACACTAAACCCCAGCCCCGACCCACCCGACCAAGATGGTGACCATTGCTCGGCCGGCCGCCACCAGTGCCGCCGGAAAACACCATGGCCGAGAGCTCACATGTGAGCCAACATTGAAATTCTCACTTGCCGAGCCGCCCCATCCCCAGTGGCTACCATGGCCGATCTTCTCCTCACCAGCAGCAACTCGATCCCAAGCCCTAACTCCCCCGAGAGGCCTTCCACCCTCTCCTATTTAAACTCCACCCCTCTCGGCCATGAAAGGAGGAGAAGCACAAACCTTGCCAAAACTCGCCAAAATTGTTCCGCACCCTTCTCCATCCTTAGAGCACTTGATCCCCAATGAAATCCCCCTGCCATTTCTCCTCTCGTAAGCTCAATTTCGTAGTCGAAATTCCACCCAAAACCGGACACTTCTCCACAAGGAGCCAATTCCCAAATCGATTGGCTCTACACCTTCACCGTACCAAGAGAAGGTGTCCACCATCAAAAGCCCCATCTCCAGTACTACCCACTTGCTCCAACCTCCAAGCTTTGTGATCGGGCTTGGTCGAAATCATATCCGTACAATTCACCGCACCAGGAGACTTCATCCGGAGCTTGCCAGGACCCAATCGAAGGTGCAACAACTCTCGCATCGAAGCCACACTTCTCCGAGCCAAGGTATGAGCTAACTCTTCATCCCGAGCTTCCGAAGATTCTCTATTTCAAATGCCTTAGTTTCAATGCATGTTAACCGTATAGATGCGTTCGTCTCTTCAAGACGAATCCATAGAGTATAAGAACGTAAAAATCCATCGAGAATCGAGCGAGATCTTAGGGATTTAGTGTGGACGGCTCTCGGCGAGAACACTTGGGGACGATGAACGGATGCCGTCCATTCAATACACGCGCGCACGGATGGTCAGGATCGCGTCGGACCGGAGAGACGGTACGAGAACCGCGGGGCCCGGCCGCCGACTCGGTGGCGGCGTCGAATGGGAGCGCGCCGCGCGGTCTTTCTGAGTCGCCGAGGATGCGCCGGCGCCGCGTGGATAAATAGAAAAATAGGGTATTTTCTCGATTTATTTAATTCCCTAAACTTCAAAAATTCATATCTCTCGTGTAGAAAAATCACAAAAATAAAATAAAAATACCTCTCGCTCGATGAACAGAGGAGAATAATGTGGAAAAGAAATCATTTAATTTCATCAAGTATTTTATTTTTTATAATTTATTTACTCTCTCGCATTGTTTTAATTCTCCATGCATGCATACAATTCACCATGGCATGAGACCATAGTGGCTTTGAAGCCTCTCGAATTCGGGAACATTCCCCGAATTTTCCAAAGTCGAGGCCATCCCTACGAGGAGTTCTCGATTTTTCAAGTTCAGTGTCACCGTTTTGAGTATTTTAATTCCAGTAAATAGCATGTTGTGAAATAAATTCTAGGAAAATTTGGTGATGTTCCTTATGACCAGAGAACCCTAGGAAAAATAGGTTTTGACTTAGTTCATTTAAAACAACTCTAATCTGGCTTAAACACCCAAAATAGGTCTTTAATTAATTAGAGTTAACCAGGTATCAAATTGACTTGAAATCAATTCTCCACTGACCTTTGGGATCAGAGGAACCCACCATAAAAATTTGAGGTCAATTGACTTGGTTAGCCCTACTAATCGGGTCGATTAAGTCACTTAGCCATTTTAAACTTTAAAAATTCATAACTTTTAAAATACTTTTAAAAAATTCACCAAATTGGTTTTGGAGCCTCTCTGATATCAGGGGAACCTAAGAAAATTAAAATTTCAATTTTCTAAAAAAGTTGATTTTTAATAATATTTTAATATTTTTAATAATTAAAAAATAATAAAAATCACAAAAATAATAAAATTCACCAAAATGTCACATTTTGAATTTTAATCACTTAGGAACAAATCCCACATTTTTCCTAGGTCTATTTAGTGAGATATTGAATTTTAAAACCCTAGGGTAATTTTAAAATTAAAAAAATGTATTTTCTAGCATTTTCACTAAAATAATTATAATAAATCATAGAAAAATCAGAAAATTGCAAAATTTGTTTCTCTGGTTTCCTTGATATCAGAGAGATTTTTGAAAAATATAAAACCCATTTTTCAACATTTATTTTATTTTTAAATTAATTAACACTCCAAAACTTAAAATAATTATAATAAAAATAATATAATTCAAAAAATCACCAAAATCGGTCCAAGTGCTTCTCTGGTCATTAGGAATGTCCCCTAATTTTCTTAAGGACAGAAACTTTCCCTTGGTCATGTTATTAAATTTTCCTTGAAAATCTCTATTTTCCACCAAAAATAATTATATAAATAAATTAAATACAGAAAAATCACATTTTCTCCTCTCATGTCTTTATTGACATATGAGTGAAGTCACATAAAAATTTCAAGTTCATTTGGGTTCAATTTAGTGAGTTATGAAATTATTAAGCTTAAAGGGTAAAATGGTAATTAAAATCTTTAATCCTTAATTAAAACTTTAGGTTTAATAAAAAATCAACAAGTAAAATATTTGATCTTAATCTGATTTGGATGATTGAAATTTAAATAATTAAAGGGTAGAAACCCATTAAATAATTTTAAAATGATTAAACTTTAATTAAATAATAGATTAAATTTGGAGGAATAATAAATCGAATTATTAAAATAAGGGATATTTATTAGGAAGAGATTTATTCTTTAATTTAAAAAATCCCTAAACTAATTATATCATCAATACTCAATTTTTAATTAAAATGATAACTCAAATTTAAAATATTAAAAGACTTAATTAAATTATTAAACTCTTTTGAAATTTCAATTAAAATTAAAAATAAAGTAAATTAAAGATAAATTAAATTAAAATTAAATTAAATTTAATAATTAAATTAAATTAAATTAAAACAAATTAAATTAAATTAAACTAAATTAAATAATTAAATTAAATTAAATTAAATAATTAAATTAAATTAAATTAAATAATTAAATTAAATTAAATTAAATAATTAAATTAAATTAAACAATTAAATTAAATTAAATTAAATTAAATAATTAAATTAAATTAAATCAAATCAAATTAATTAAACACCAAATCAAATTAAATCGAACTATGTTAAACTAAATTAAAACTCAATTAAATTAAGTTGAATTAAATATAACATCACCTAAGACATAAAGAATTCAAAATAAATGTAAAGCAACTTCAACACTATTCCAAATTTAAACCCTTTAACTTAAATCAAATCATTCGAATACTAATTTACCCTCGAAAGCTTTGATTATTATAACTCCTAAATGGAACATCAAATGAAGTGTTACCTCACTCATGTGATATTCAAATGTCCTAGTTCACCGAGCAAGTTAACAAGACTCAAAACCTCTGACGATCGATTCATTTATATAATTAAATTCATTCGGACTTAAAACAATCCTGAAAATATCGAAAGATGTTTAAGATTCTTCTTAAGCACTTCCTCAATATGATAAGATATTTATAAGAACAATCGGACTTAATTGTCCTTTCGATGAAGAAAATCGTCCTCAAACAAAAAACACAAAGAACCTGGACGTCATAGAGAATCGACTAGCTATAGGATTAGGAATTTGGTAGAAAACCATAACCCTTCCCTTAGCTTTACCTAGAACTCGCTTAAATATTCTAATTGTGTTTTAAGTGCAACTTGGGATGACTGGGAAGACCCTCCAGTGCACGCTTTTATTTTTTTATTGCAATTTGCTCTCTTGCGATTTACTTTCCCGCAATTTACTTTCGCAAATGTACTTTATTTTTCTCGCATGATAAAACAACAACTGCATGAAAACCCACACCTTTAGGATAGTCCCTAAAACCGAAACCAAATTAAGTTAAAAGTCATTGCAAGATAAAACTCACCGCCACAACATTTCAAAATATAAAACAACTCAAAATTTAATCACAAACAAAACACAAAACTACAATTACAACTAAATTAAAACGTCCCGTTGGATGATCGGGAATACCTCGGATGATGTAACCTACGTGTTGCTAACGGGATTTCCCACTGTCTAAATGAAAGTGTGGAACTCATTCAATCGAGTTTAGCAAATTCATCCGGACTAAGTGAATCCGATAAAAATAATGATGCCTGAAGGATGGAACCGCGGATCTTAACCAGTGTCGTTATAATCAACTTTAAGATTTGTTTTAATTAAAACGTAAAAAAAACACTTGGAAATTAAGATTTTCTCTAAACCAAAACACTTTTCTCATCTCCCGATTTATGGTTTCTAAAACTAAACCTCTCGCAACAACAAGGAACTCGAGCATGGTGGCAAAGACGACCATCGTCGTCAAGCAAAACTTGAACCTACTTCAAGAAAACTTTCCTAGAATTAAATAACCAAGCCATATGGACTTCGAGGTAGCTTCGCTTAGTGCAACATAAATCCTCAACCTTTTCGTTAGGCATTTGTATTGCAAATTAAGCCCTAACCGGTCTTAGATTCCGAGGTAGTCGTCCGATACGACATAAACCCTCACATTTTCTAAGCTATTTGTTTGATTTTATCATACAAATATAAGCCCTAATTAATTAAAATCGGCAAGATCAAAACATTTAAATAAGTATTAGGACTTTCCTAAACTCAAGCCAAACGATAGGATAGTCGGAAATTACCGAAGTTCACTTCGAATCGCTGATTTCTCCTACCTTTCTTCCTTTCGATTCACAAAACAAAATGTTCCAAAATTTGATCCATTCCCTATCGAAATTCCAAAATTCAATCTTCGAAAACCTTAAACTTCAAATTCTTGAAAGCGCAATTATTGATTATTATCGAGAGTTTTCTTAGGTGATTCCCGTCACTTAAGATGTAATTAACTATGTGGGCTTGCCCTTATATGGAATTTTAAAGAACCTAGTAATATAAACCCCGTTTCGATACTTTCATATTAAGCGTGGGAATTTGTCGGCTTATAAAATTGGTTCGCGTACCAAACGGATGTCACAAAACTTCTAGTTTATTTGATCGAGCCCCACCATCAAGCGTGTGTCTATCCTTAGGATGTATACACTAGCTCATGGTGCGGTGCTCGTTTATATAAACTATTTCGGGATGCGAGATCAGCTTAATCTCATATCTTAAAACTTTCAAATTTAAAAATTATTTTCAAAGCCAAATACTACTTTCTAAATTATATATATATTTAAATCAAATTTAAAATTTAAATTCGCCGACAACTTCGTTAGGCGACCCCCTTTTAAAATACAATACAACCTAAAATATGCCGACAAACTTCTGGCGACTCCGTCTGGGACAATTCCTCTCTCCATTATAATCAAATAATTTCGCTTTCAAAAATCCAGTAGTGTATCCATGTCCCTAATGGATCAAACTACCCTTCTTTCCGTTGGAATACTATGTTCATTTCTATTCTGAACAAGTATAGCCAACATTCTCTCGGATTTAGGAGCCACCGTTTAGACACCCCTAAACAGCAGAGGTTCCGAGATCCTTTTACCTCATTTCGAGGCGAGGTGGACCCCCGATAGTGTTAGTTTAGGTGTGATCCTTCGAGTCGTGAAGTCTTGTTTAAGACTCTCTTTCCTTTCCAACTCGAACCGGATTCCTTACATTCTCTACACCTTTCAACATTCCGTTCTAAATAAACAAACCCTCTAATAAGTGATTCTTTTAACAAATGATTCTTTTCTATAAATACATGAACAAAGAATAAGTTCGGACTTTTTTTCATTTCCTTTCTTTTCGTCCTAAAGAAAAGAAGCATAACTCGAGACCGACAACCGAATCTACCTTGCAGAAATGGAAGCCCCGAAACCGATTTTCTCCTTCACCAACGGACCGGACTTCGCCGTCTATAAGGATGAGCCGCCCGACAATGGGGTCATCCGATTCGGACAGGATTTGAAAACACGAACGTCAAGGTCACCGACGTCTCCTCTTCGCACCGACGAACAAGGTATCCGAAGCCGAGGAACCACTCGCTCGAGTTCAACCTCAGGTCGACCCAAGAGTTTCCTCCCCCGCAAAGGGTCCCGACTGAGAGGAGTACCGCCGTCCGGCAGAGGACCTGCTCTCACTACCCCCACCGGTCTAGTCGTTTCCGCACCTACCCCGACTTCGCCAAATCAAAGGGGAAAGGAATCCGTAACTATGATAAACCCGTTACCGCGGAGGGTACGGATCTTCCCGTAAGACCTTCTCGTCTTCGAAATCGGGTCCAGCTCGAAGATTCCTTCGCCGACAAAGACCCAAAGAAGAAATAGAAATAGTAGGATCGCCGTGGAAGCCGTAGCCGCCGAGATCGCCTTCCCGGAGGAAATTCCGTAGTTGCCGTAATATACACCGTTACCGTAATATACACCACCGCCTCGACTACATACCACTTTGGGAGGAAGCAGTTCCATCCCCTCTCCGCCGCAGAGGACGAGGAGAATGTTCGAAAGATTGCCGCCACATTACCACAGCCCCGCATACTACAACGATAACCGCAAGAAAAGAACTCGTAACTACGCCGTTTCGCTCGACCGCAAACTTTGTGTAAAAGCTAAGCAAAGAAGGAAAACCGCCCCGTGTCGGAAATTCTACGAAGGATAGGACGGTGCCGCCAAATCCCGTCTCGGGCCCCGAGTAGAACCCGCCGTCATGATAGAAAAGCCAAGCAAGAGAATGAAGGCTAGCCCGCCCGTCGTAGTATCGTGATTGACGCATTAGGGAGGATACCACCTTCCAAAGATTCGGCCGATGCACCATCCGGTCATGCGACCTTCCGTCGCTGAAGGATGGTGTGGCGTCCCACTACGGGGCACCGAGATCGAAACAAGCAGCTCGAGAAAGAAAGTCTCGCCAGAGGCCGGAATCCGAAGAAAGTGCTACCGCGATGAAGGGGACTCGTGAAAAGGGACCCGACAACCATCGCATGACAACCACAAAGATACACAAAAGCTCCGCTAGAAGATGCCATGGAAAAGCCGAGAACCGACATCCGACGGTCGGCAAAAGAAAGAGAAGAAAAGTTCGGAGACGAGATCGACTCATCGGAATTCATGGACAATGAATATGCGAAATCAACATGGTCGAGACACGAGCTTCATCGCCTCTCAAGGTGCTCCCGCAAATCGCAGAAAGAGAGGAGCCGTAACCGATGAAGAGACAACTTCAGGAAAAGGACGACACGATCGCTCAAATGGCGAAGAGGATGGAAGAGATGGCCATAGCTCTAGCCACTCTCCAAAGTCAAGTACAACCACATGTAGAGACACCCCTGCAGGTCATTCACATCGTAGACGGAGGAAAGGAGATTACATCCGTCAATGGGGATGACCAACTGAAAAGGATACAAGACAAAGTATGATCCCCGAAAAGGATATCAAGAACTTGCAGAGAGCAAGAGTGCGAGAAGCCCTAGCACAATCGAAGAACGGGACATCCATTCGGACGGGTAGACCTTACCTGTAAGAATTCGACGCCGTCCAATACCCGAAAGGCTTCGTACCACCTCTCGTTTAAGACCTTCGACGGAACCGGAACCCCCGACAAAGATGTCGCACACTTTCGTGCCGCCTGTTGCAATGCCGGCGGGAGCGATGCGTTACTCTTCCGACAGCTTCGTCGCCAGTTCGTCGGAATCGCCTTCGACCGGTATGCGTGACCGCTAAATGGTTCTGATGAAGACGTTCTCGCAGCTAGAGAACCTCTTCATCAAGCGATTCGCCGGAGCTCGCAGACCACATCACTATAGTGATTTAGTGGTAGAGAAACAAAGGCCGAATGAAACTTTGGTGGATTACATACTTCGATGGAGAAACTTAAGCATGAAGTGTGAACCACAACCGCAAGAACAACATGCAGTCAGCATCTCGCTTAAAAGCATTCACGGCCCGATAAGCACTTCTCCTCAAGGGATTCACTATTAAGACTTTCGAGAAGTTGTTAAGCAAGGCCGGAAGCTTGCAAGAAGAGGCGAAGCAATTAAGTTTCGCCGACAAGACTGGACAAGCAGTAGCCGGTGAAGACTTTCGAAAAGAAATCCGGGTCGTTGCCAGCTCGACAAAGGCAAACAACCGATGCAAATACCACCGTAACGGCCGCAAAGAACCACAACAAAATTACCAAGAACCCCGGTCCAACCTATCAATCGTCTCCGCAAGATGAACAACCGTCTCGTCCGCAACGTACATCGAGGGAGCTTCGAGCAGTAGAATATCCGTTCAAAATGAAGCAAGCTCGAAGATGTTCCGTAGCTTAATGAAAACTCTAGATTTCCAATGCCGCAGCCCAAAAGACCAGAGGAAGTCAACAAGAAAGGTGATCCCAACTTTTGCCCCTACCATCGGATGCTCGGGCACAAGATAGAAGACTCGCATTACCTTCAAAAGTCGGCTCAACGACAACCTTCTGAAAGGAAATATAACAATCCCGAAGGAGTACATGAAGGAACCCCGTAAAGGAGGTTCCGTCAATGTTATCTCAACCGATCCCGTCATCCCGATAGATCCCTATGCAACCGACGATGGATGGACTACCGCCCGGACGAGATCTTCGAAGAAGATTTTAGACAACATCCGAACCGCTTCGTGCGAGCTTCAATTCGTAGTTCGAGACCCGTTAAGCCGGTACTATCACTCGCGATGGAAGAACCACCTCGACAGGAGAAAATCGAAGAGAAGAAGAAAATCGACGAAGAAGAGGGACCGAGACTCCTAAGGCTGTACTAGGGGCCGCTTATCCTAGGATAGTTGTTTCCGATTCGGGGAGAAATCCCTCGAACCTCTCGATTTTGTATGATTATCCGCTCACTTTGGTGGGATCATATAATGATAAGGGTGATGGCGTTGGCTACGTTTTGATCGTTTCTAACGATTACGTAACTAGCGACAATCCGGCGTCGATTTCGATACCAACAACAATTCTCAAATCATACATGATCTCGACGATCACAATGACAAAGAAGGCATCCATCAAGGAGGCTACGAGAGTTCAACAAGCAACGGATCTATCCGCGAGTTTCGAGGAGCTCCAG
This sequence comes from Papilionanthe hookeriana x Papilionanthe teres, assembly GCA_022702705.1. Lineage (NCBI taxonomy): Eukaryota > Viridiplantae > Streptophyta > Magnoliopsida > Asparagales > Orchidaceae > Papilionanthe > Papilionanthe hookeriana x Papilionanthe teres. Next base: position 13,089 of record JAKZJZ010000898.1, read on the forward strand.
CTACGATAGAGTTAGAGCCTTCGCATTTTGAAGATAATCCGAAGAGCCTCGTCATTCCGATTCGGAGGAGACACCACAGAACTCAACACTAGATTCGAAGAAATTACGAAGTCAACTCGAGAAGTGGAAGAGTTCTACCTCCGAGAATGGGTCCAAAAGACAAAGGAAAGCGGTGGTTGTTCAAGAAGAACCAACCCCAGCAGAAGAAATACCCATTCGAGAAGAAGCCGAGACGCAGAGAACAAAGTGGACTACAACGTGCTAGCCCATCTTAGGAAACTACCGGCCAAACCGAGCATTTACGACGCTCTCATCTTATCAAAGGAGATGAGAGAAGCTCGATCAAGGCCTTACTTCGATCCGGAAATTTGCTTAGCTCAAATGGCCGGAGATTCCTTAGATGAGGTTTGCTCGTTAAAGGAACAAGCCGAGGTGTTACCTTCACGTGACAATGACCTACTACTGGGGATGACAGATCACAACCGACCGTTGTACATTTCGGCTTACAATCGGGAAGTTTACGCTCTCCGCAGTATTGGTGGATCCAGGAGCATCAATCAATATAATGAGTCTTCGAACACTAAGCATACTTGGAAATTGATGCTCGCGAGCTCGAGGCCGACAAAATGTTATTAAGAGGATTCAACCGTAAAGGAGAAAGAGCCCTCGGTCAATAACGCTACCGATGAAGACCGGTGATTTAGCAAAGACAACCGCAAAATTTCATATAATCGATTCGTAAACGTCGTTCAACGCTCTACCGGGCCGACCATGGATACATGAAAACAGGATGGTACCATCATCTCTACACCAAGGCATCAAGTACTACGATGGAGGGGAACAAAGGCATCAAAGGTGACTTGCAACCATTCTCCGTACATGAAATTGGAATCCATGAAGATGCGGCTTATTATGCACCGCCAAAGAAAACAATCTTCTCCGTAGATACCGTAACAAATAAAGCAAAGAAAGTTCGAGACAACGAAGAACCCGAAGTTCTAGTCCAACAATCACTCACCACTCCCTTCCGGCGAGATGGTGAAGGTTTCTCCACAACTCGCATCCGAGGTCGAGGCCGGGACGAGGCCGTGGTAGAGACACTAGACAATCGGACGTAAGAAACCAACCATCAATGTCGATCGGGAAGATAGCTTCGAAGAGGAAAAAGAAATCAAGCAAGAAGCAAGCAACAATAAGTCGAAAGAAGCCGCAATACAAGATCTCCCTCGAAGATGAAAAGAACGAAGAATACAAATCAATGTACGAGAAGATTAACCACTACGTACATACTATGACCCTAACTCCGATCCATTCTAATAAGATCGAGGGTATGGAGGTCAAAGAGGTACGTAGTGACTGTGCAAAGCCGATCAAATTCTACCGTGGTGCTTCTTCCTCCAAAACTCGAAAATAATGTACAATTCGAAGATGTCACTTCATCGAATTAATGGAATTACCTTTCGAGTGGTACTCTCCCCGTGTTCAAAATTTAATTCAACGTGGTTTCTTACCTCGACAATGGACAAAAGGCCAATCACAACATTTTGAAAAGTTATGGAATAACTCCGCCGTCCTCCCAATTCAAAGTATGGACTCGGATTCAGCACAAGAGGTCGACCGACGATACCGAATTTTGCTTGGTTGTCACTTGCAAGTCCAATGAAAACCGCATGGAAACTACAGACGAACTCGAAGATTTACAAATCGAGACGCTCCACCGAATTCGAAGAAGAAATTAAATCCACAATAGATGAGTTAACGGAAGTTAACTTAGGTACTAAGCAAAGAGCCTAGACCTACCTTTGTTAGCTCCTTACTCAATAAAGAAGACTCCGAAGAAATAATCAAGTTATTAATGGAATTTAAAGACCGTTTTGCTTGGAGCTACGATGAAATGCCAGGATTAGCCTCGCAGGTCGTGAATTCATAAGCTAGAGAGTGGATCCTACTTCGCTCCAGCCGTACAAGGTCCCGTAAGAATGCGTCCGGAAATCGAACAACAAGTCATACCGAAGTTAAAAAGCTAATGAGACGCTAAATTTGTCCGCGAAGAACAATACCCGACCCGGTTAGCCAATGTGGTGCCACCGAAAGAAGAATGGTCGGATCGAATTTGTGTGGACTTCGTAGATTTAAACAAGGCATGTCCAAAAGATGAATTCCCTCTACCAATTCCAGAATCGATGATCGATATCGCTTCGACACATGAAATATTCTCATTCATGGATGGATCTTCGTGATACAACCAGATAAAAATGGCTCCGTAAGATGAAAAGCTTACAAAGCATTCGTAACGCCGATCGGAGTATTTTGCTACACGATGATGCCATTCGGATCGAAGAACGCAGGAGCAACCTACCAAAGAGCAATGACAAGAATTTTTGATGATCTCATCCACAATCAAGTCGAATGCTACGTGGACGATGTCGTCATCAAAAGCAAAGTAAAGGAAAACCAACTCGTATGATTCGAGAATTGTTTTCGAACGATTAAGACAATTTAACCTTAAGATGAATCCCTTAAAATGCAGCTCTTCGGCGTCACCTCCGGAAATTCTTAGATTCGTTGTCCGACATCGTGGAATCGAAATCGATCCGGAGAAGATTAAAGCTATCTTAGAAATGCCGCCTCCCAAAACCTTAAAACAATTACGATCTTTTCAAGGGAAGCCGGCATATCTTCGACGCTTTATCTCAAACCCGTCGGTAGGTGTCACCTTTCTCGCACTAGTTAAAAAGGACGCCAAATTTATTCGGGAAGAGAAATGCCGTAAGGCCTTCGAAGACATTAAACAATATTTAATGACACCTCCCGTCTTAGCAGTCTCGGCCTCCGTAGACCATCGATACTTTACACCGCGGCTCTAGACGACTCTCTCGAGCCCCGTTAGCCTGTGTCAATGATGAGGGTAAAGAAAATGCTCTTTACTACTTAAGCCGTCGTTTACTTCCGACGAAGTAAGGTATCCCGCAATCGAAAAGCATTGTTCGTCCTCGATCTTCGCCGCTCAAAAGCTCGTGCACTACATGCTTTCTCATAAGATCAACCTAATCTCGAAGTTTAATCCATTGCAATACTCGATGACTCGTCCAACACTTTCCTGCAGACTCGCCGATGGTCAATGATATTATCGCAATTCGATATAACTTTCGTGCCTCTCGCGTGCCGTAAAGGGACAAGTCTTAGCAGACTTCCTCGCAAAGACATCCTTTGCCGGCCGAATCTCCTCTCAACGACGATTTGCCGTATGAACAAATAATGAGCCTAGAAGACCCCGATGATCGACGTTGGGAATTGTATTTCGACGGAGCATCTTCAAGCACACAAAGACGAAGAATCGCAAGTGATAGTGCCCGTAAGGCAGAATCGGGCTAATCTTTATAACACCGGAGCGGGGATGTTAAGATACTCCTACCACTCGACGTAACCGTGTACAAACAACGAAGCGTAATACGAAGCCCTCATAACGGGATTGGAATTAACCATTCAAATGGGAATAACGTACATCAACATCTACGGGGATTCGCAGCTAATCATTCAACAGATCACGGACAATACAGAATTTTAAAGCCAAGACTCGAACAATACTTCCAAGATGCCATACAACATTGCTGAATAGCATTCCAAATGTGACAATCTACAAAATTCCTAGAAAAGAGAATGCTTTAGCAGATAGCTTTAGCCCGTCTCGCAAAAGAATTTGCCCGTTTGCAAGATGAATCGATGGAAGTGTCGCTCACTGGACGTCATGTCCTATCACAACTCGACATGACATGATACACAAATCGAAGAAGGAAAAGAATCAACAGCAAGAAGTGATGTAAAAACACGAAGATCTGGCGACGCACTATCGATGTAACTACCCGCAAACAGAAAGCTACTGGACGATAGGTCGCCGGCCCATCGTATCAAGAAAAGAACTCCGTCCTACGCATTAATAAACAACACATCAGTACGTAAGGTCTTTCGATCAAATGTGGCTAAGGTGCTTAAGCGGGTCCGAGGCCCGTGAAATCGTTAAAGAGGTGCATTCAGACTCCGTGGCGCTCACCGCCGGGTCCAAAAATGAAGATGAAAATTAAAAGACTAGGGTACTACCGGCCCTCGATGATGACCGACCGCATGAAAATCGCCAAGAGCCGTCACCAATGCCAAGTGCACGTGAGTGGTTCTACACCAACCTCCAAATGTGCTACACCCGACAATCGCGTCGCGGCCGTTCGAATGTCGGGGCACGTATATAGTGGGTCCAATAGAACCACCATCTTCGAAAGGACATCGTTTCATTCTTGCGGCTACAGCATTACTTTTCCATGGCAGTAGGCAGCCCACTTAGAGAAGTGAAAGCACACCACGTGCCGCAGCTTTTCAAGAACCAAGTTGTCTACCGTTTCGGAGTGCCGCGCAGATCATCTCGTATAACGGGTCGCATTCGAAGCACACAAATCAACAATTTTGTCGTGAGACACGGAATCGACCGGCGATACTCGACAATTTACTACCCAAGAGCAAACGGTCTCGCCGAGGCTTTTAATAAAACTCTCGTTCAAATCTTAAAGAAAACCCCGGACGATAATAAGAGAAATTGGCACGAGAAATTGTTAGAAGCCTTACGGGCCTACCGGACAACCTTCGTAACTCCTACTCAAGCTACACCTTACGCTCCGGTGTATGGGTCCGAGGCAAGGTTACCTTTAGAGGTTCAACTTCCTTCACTCGAATCGTAGCTTGCAAACAAGATCACGACGAAGAAAACGCCGTACTACGACTCGAAGAATTAGAAAGCTCGAAGGGAAAAGACTTGCAACGCAACGTGAATTTAGAACTATACCAAGCTAAAATGGTTCAAGCCCATGACAAACCGGTCCGCCCAAGAACCTTCAAAGTCGGTGATTTAGTTCTCGTTCTCAAGAGACCTATTCTCGCACACCGCAAGATAGGAGGAAAATTTGAACCCACTGGGAAGGACCGTTCGTGGTCAAGCAAGATACTCGTGAGGTTCCTACCGCCTAGTGAATTGCCGTGGAGAACGACATATGCTTCCGATCAACTGACGATACTTGAAAAAATATTACGCTACCCGATGTTTCGAAGGAATGAATTCTTCATCCCTAAGAAACACGAGTGAAGTAATTACTTATGATCGGGTCCGAACTCAAAAATAATAAAATGTGCTAAAATAAATAAAATCATGATAATAAAGTTTTCCTCGTTTTCTTCTCCAAATCAAAATCTCTTCCCTCATCTTATCCTACTTCATTCCCGTTAAATTTCAAAATATAAGAATAATAAAAAATGTATCTTTAATAAACATTTTCTTAATGTTCTTGTTCTTAGTACATGCTCCTCGATCCTTTTCCTTGTCTTTTCGCATAGGAAATGTCGAACCGGCGGTTGGTCTTGAACTTTAAGAATGGCGTAAGCCTCGCACTCGATGAAAAGAGGGTGAAAGATGGAGCGATAATCGAGATTGACTCGCATTTCGCACCAAGCAGCCTACAAGTACGAGGAAAGTGACCGGGTCCCGCTAACCGAGAAGAACTGCCCTGGACAGACAAATGATGAAAGTGGGTGGCCCAAGCTACCAATCCAACAACAAGAAAAGAAAAGTAAACACCGAAGAAGATAAGAAAATGAAGTCCGTAGTCACTACAAGTGAGGGCAGTGCTTGCCATCGCCGCGCCCACGGAGATTCAAGAAGTGCGGAGAGCTACTCTCACGCCCACGCAACGAAGAAATAAGAATCGCCGTATCCGTAAGATGTTAACAAAACTAGCCGCGACCAGCCGCGACGAGACAGCTTACTACCGCCAGCACGTACACTTCAAGGACACCGGTTCACCAGAACTCCGAAGAAAGGAGGCCACCTCCTATAATAACGTAAAGAACCATGGAAATCTCCGAAGATCGAAGGAAGAAGGCTACCACGCCACCGGATAGAACCACCAAGCAAGGCATGACCTTGTTGCAGTAGCAACCCCGGGGATGTCCCGACAAGCATCATCCCCGAGGAGCCGAGGTATGCAGGGGAACGTGAAGGGATTGAACCATATATCCCACAATATGTCACAAGGCCTCGCCATCTCAGCATCATTCCGGAATACGAGCCGGAGAGGATGCGTAATGTTGAAAAGAAAACTTTCGAATACTTCGAGAGAATTAAAGGAAGAAGGATCAACATACTGAAGGCCTCGAGCTACACACCGACGTATTCTCGCAGTATGAACAACAAGAAATCGTGGATTGTATCCGGATCCGAAAAGAATGGGCCGAGCAGCCGCCCGAGGGAAAACACATACTCGAACCCCGGAGATGGATGCCGTGGAAAGGAAGAATCACAATACAATGCGGATGCCGCTACAACTTTGCCGAAGACAGAAGGGAAACCCACCGGAATACTCCGTCATGGGCAAGTAGATCCGATGCCATCGCTTATCAAGAGAATGGTAAAAAGATTGATAACATGGAGGGTATCGCGCACAGATCTGCATACCCAATAGCCGCATTATCAACATCTACAAACAAGGTGACCGCATACCCCCACATATCGATCACCACGACTTCGTCGACCTTTCCGCACCGGCCTCTTTCGAATGAGTGCAACATCATGTTCGGATCCGACCTCCGGATAACAGTGCCCGGTGAGTTCCGAGGGCCAAGCAAAGATACCTTTACCGGTGGGTTCCGTCATGATACCGCAAGGTAACGGAGCAGATATCGCAAAGCATTGCATACCAGGGGTGCCAAGTGAGCGAATCTCGCTACTTTCGTGAGGATGGACGACACAGAAATACCTTACCATTTCCAACCGCACCCGCAGCTGTAGAACCTCCGCCTTACGAGCCGCGAGTTACATGGGAAATATCACACCTCCAATGTACATCCAACTCGCATCCTCGCCAAGGATGGCTTGGAAGGTGATGTTATCGACCATGTACCTCACTATTCGTACATGGATTTTCGACAGATGATTCTTTTGATGGATCAACAAAGATCATACACATCCGTTTCGAGTCTACATGGATTGTATGAAATATATTCCGCATCGAGTCGTATGATATATTTTCAACATGATTGGAATGAAAGTGACCATGTCACGTTTTGGCCTTCACCTCTTTTGTGCAAATTGATCGGGAAACGCCATTAAAGTTAAATGAACTTCGAACAAAGAACAGAAAAGAAATAAAAAAAAAAGAGAATAAAAGAAAACTTTCTAAAAAAAAAATCTGAAAAATGACAAATACCAAATTCACATGAACGTTAAATAAACAATAAAATAAAATTTGAACCATTAAAAGATAAACAAAATCAACACAAATCTCAAATTCCATCCTTCCAAACTTCAAAATCAAATTCTATCCTTCCAAACTTCAAAATCAAATTCCATCCTTCCAAATTCCGAATCAAATTTCAATCTTTTCAAATCTCAAATCAAATTCTCAATCAAATTCCAAATCCACTCTCGATCAAATTTCAAATTTGATCTTCCCAAATCTCAAATCAAATTCTCAATCAAATTCCAAATCCAATCTCGATCAAGTTTCAAACTCGATCTTCCAAATTTCAAATCAAATCTTAAATCGAATTTCAATCGAGTTCAAACTCATCCTTCCAAATTTCCAAATTTCCGAATTCAATCTTTCCAGGCTTCAAGTCTCAATCAAATTTAAATTCAATTTCTTCCGCATCTCGAATCAAATATCAATCACATCAAATTCAAACCTTTGGGTCGAGGATTTTACATCCAAGACCGCACCGCTTTAGGATTCTTTTCCTATTGCACCGAAATACATCAAATTCAAACTCTTTTGGGTCGAGGATTTTACATCCAAGATCGCACCGCTTTAGGATTCTTTTCCTATCGCACCGAAATACATCAAATTCAAACCTTTTGGGTCGAGGATTTTACATCCAAGACCGCACCGCTTTAGGATTCTTTTCCTATCGCACCGAAGTACATCAAATTCAAACCTTTTGGGTCGAGGATTTTACATCCAAGACCGCACCGCTTTAGGATTCTTTTCCTATCGCACCGAAGTACATCAAATCAAACTCTTTCGGGTCGAGGATTTTACATCCAAGATCGCACCGCTTTAGGATTCTTTTCCTATCGCACCGAAATACATCAAATTCAAACCTTTCGGGTCGAGGATTTTACATCCAAGACCGCACCGCTTTAGGATTCTTTTCCTATCAGCACCGAAATACATCAAATTCAAACCTTTGGGTCGAGGATTTTACATCCAAGATCGCACCGCTTTAGGATTCTTTTCCTATCGCACCGAAATACATCAAATTCAAACCTTTTGGGTCGAGGATTTTACATCCAAGACCGCACTCGCTTTAGGATTCTTTTCCTATCAGCACCGAAGTACATCAAATCAAACCTTTTGGGTCGAGGATTTTACATCCAAGACCGCACCGCTTTAGGATTCTTTCCTATCGCACCGAAATACATCAAATTCAAACTTTGGGTCAAGGATTTTACATCCAAGACCGCACCGCTTTAGGATTCTTTCCCTATTGCACTCGAAATACATCAAATCGAATTCCTCGGGTTAAGGAATTTACATCCGAGACCGCATCGCTTTAGATTCTTTCCCTATCGCACCGAAATACATCAAAATCAAACTTCGAGGTTAAGGATTTTACATCCAACACCGCATTACTTCCGAGATATCTTCTCATTGCAATGATTCAATCTAATCAATTCAATTTTCTTTCGAGGTTGGAGATGTTACATCTAAAACCTCAAAATCCCAATTTTCATTTCAAATCAAATCCCTCAAATTAATTTCGACAAAACTTCAATCTAAATCGAAACTCCAAACTAAAATTTAAACTCACACATCAAAACATAAATTGAAACAAAATAAAATCTAAATCGAAATTCCCTGTGTCATGTGATTTGGGATTTACCTCCTCTTCCTTTCCCTGCCGAGAGTTCAAGAATCTCCGGCTCCGTAGATATACTCGACACTCCCCAGCAGAACTCTTCTACTTCGTCCCAAGTTCGTCACTGGACATCCGTGTTGGTTTTGTTGATCGCTTCGGCCAACACCAATACGCGCGTGTGCTCCGTCACCACCACACCTATCGGGGTCCATTTGTCGACCTCATTTTCGATGAGGTCTTCCTTCTTCTTTTTAGTGCTAGATCTAACCTTCAGCTTTTCCTTCGACTATCTTAGAGGACTAGAATCGGGACCCACATTTTAGAAATTTAAACCACTTCTAAACTCCCCGCAAACTCCACAAACTCGACTATAGACCCCTAATCACCTGGAGGGTCGAAATCAAATGCGGAAGTTTAAAGGATGAGTTCCTATAGACTCTTCGGCCTTAGGACCGCCTCCGCGGCCCGGTCTCAGTGAAGGGGCCGACTTACACTACACTTACACACTACATTTCCACACACTTCCTAAAACCACACCCATACCCAACTTAACCTCCCCGACTCATGTGGGTGATTCACATGGATGGTCCTTAACCCCTAAGCCCTCGCGCAAGAGGTTAGAACAACATAACGAATGCCTCAAATGAGTCCTTTCATGGCTCATATGGGCTTGAAATGGTTTCATGGCTCAACCAAAATGATTTCTTTCCACCTAAATTCACCCAATCTCCAATTTCCCAAATTTTCAATTTTTGACCCCCGAGACCCTACACCTATTAAACCTACCCAAAACCCTCGAAATTACCCAAATTTTCGCAAAATTTCCAAATTACCCAAAATTTTCCAAAATCAATCCCAAACATCTCCACATCACTCAAATTGATCATCCATACCCAAAAATACCAAAGATTCCAAAAATACCCCCCAATACCCTCCAAATACCCAAAATACCCTTCTGCCTAAAAATCCAAAAATTCAGAAAATTCCCAGAAAATTCCAGAAAATCCCAAATATTCCCAATTTCATTTTGTCCAACTACACCATGGGCCAATTTTGTCAATTTACCCTACTTTTGTCAAAACCCCCAAATCGACCCATTTTAACCCAAAGTGGACCCAATGTTAAACCAAACCTATCCAATTGACCCAAATTCTGGTCCAATTCAATTCTAAACTTCAATTCAACATTCCTAATACCAATTTAGACCAAATCCAAGTCCAATTTGATTGACATTTGGATCCAATCTCACTTTTGGCCTTAAAGCCCAATTTGGACCCATGACCCAAGCTTAACCCAAACTCACCCAATTCAACTCCAATTAACCTCAAATCTTTTCTAAATCTTCCTTAACATTCCCACAAACAAAACCCTAACATGATTTGCCCAAAATTTAGACCCAAACCCCACTCAAACTCAATCCAAGGTCAAAAGGCCCATTTTCGACCTAAACCCAAACCTAACCCAAATTCAACCCAATTCAAATCCAAATCACCCCCAATTTGTTTCAAATCACTCATGACACATCCATGAGCTAAACCCAACAATTATTTGGCCCAACCTCTTTACAAAATTCCCATCCATAAATTCATTTTTAAACTTAAGGGCCCATTCCTTAAGCCATTTTAAAAGCCCACTTCCACCAAATCCAAAGCCCCAAAAATTCTTCCAAAGCCCATATGACATTTCCCCTCATCATATTTTCAATTAAAATCATCCCTAAGTCCTAAACCAATCATCAAATAATTCTAAATGAAGCTTCATCCAAATTTCCACCAAATTATCCAAAATCCTTAAAATCCTTTTTTATGAAATCGACCAAACCTTTTCCCAAGCCAAATGGAGCCATGGAGCCATGCACAAGCCATATGCAAGCCATGAGAGCCTCTTTACATGTCACCATGCCATTTTGGGCAAAAGGAGGAGGCTCTTTCCTTAATTCCTAAAGGTGATTAACCACTTCCATGATTCCACTAAACCATGCTTAAGCCTAATCGTGCTTGGATGGTGACTCGACCCTACCGATTATGCCGAGCCAAATCACTTTTCCTCACCCAAAACCAGGCCTCGGGTGGTGCACCTAGCCCAAATGGGTGGGTTGACCCATTTAGGTTCAAATTTAGCCATGCCCCCATTCCACTTTGAATCAAAGCCTTTACACATGGCATTTGCCAATTGCCTACACTAAACCCCAGCCCCCGACCCACTCCGACCAAGATGGTGACCATCGCTCGGCCGGCCGGCCACCGTGCCGCCGGAAAACACCATGGCCGAGAGCTCACATGTGAGCCAACATCGAAATTCTCACTTGCCGAGCCGCCCCATCCCCGCTGGCTACCATGGCCGATCTTCTCCTCACCGCAGCAACTCGATCCCAAGCCCTAACTCCCCCGAGAGGCCTTCCACCCTCTCCTATTTAAACTCCACCCCTCTCGGCCATGAAAGAGGAGAAGCACAAACCTCGCCAAAACTCCGCCAAAATTGTTCCGCACCCTTCTCCATCCTTAGAGCACTTGATCCCCAAGGAAATCCCCCCGCCATTTCTCCTCCGTAAGCTCAATTTCGTAGTCGAAATTCCACCCAAAACCAGGACACTTCTCCACAGAGGAGCCAATTCCCAAATCGATTGGCTCTACACCTTCACTGCACCAAGAGAAGGTGTCCACCATCAAAAGCCCCATCTCCCGTACTCACCTGCTTGCTCCAACCTCCAAGCTTTGTGGATCGGCTTGGTCGAAATCATATCCGTACAATTCACTGCACCAGGAGACTTCATCTCGGAGCTCACAGACCCAATCGAAGGTGCAACAACTCTCGCATTGAAGCCACACTTCTCCGAGCCAAGGTATGAGCTAACTCTTCATCCCGAGCTTCCGAAGATTCTCTATTTCAAATGCCTTAGTTTCAATGCATGTTAACCGTATAGATGCGTTCGTCTCTTCAAGACGAATCCATGAGAGTATAAGAACGTAAAAATCCATCGAGAATCGAGCGAGATCTTGTGGATTTAGTGTGGACGGCTCTCGGGCGAGAACACTCGGGACGATGAACGGATGCCGTCCATTCAATACACGCGCGCACGGATGGTCGGGATCGCGTCGGACCGAGAGACGGTACGAGAACCGCGGGGCCCGGCCGCCGACTCGGTGGCGGCGTCGAACGGGAGCGCGCCGCGCGGTCTTTCTGGAGTCGCCGAGGATGCGCCGGCGCCGCGTGGATAAATAGAAAAATAGGGTATTTTCCGATTTATTTAATTCCCTAAACTTCAAAAATTCATATCTCCGTGTAGAAAAATCACAAAAATAAAATAAAAATACCCTCTCGCTCAGCTGAACGAGAGGAGAATAATGTGGAAAAGAAATCATTTAATTTCATCAAGTATTTTATTTTTTATAATTTATTTACTCTCTCGCATTGTTTTAATTCTCCATGCATGCATACAATTCACCATGGCATGAGACCATGTGGCTTTAAGCCTCCGAATTCGGGAACATTCCCTGAATTTTCCAAAGTCGAGGCCATCCCTACGAGGAGTTCTCGATTTTTCAAGTTCGTGTCACCGTTTTCGAGTATTTTAATTCCAGGAAATAGCATGTTGTGAAATAAATTCTAGGAAAATTTGGTGATGTTCCTTATGACCGTAGAACCCTAGAAAAATAGGTTTCGACTTAGTTCATTTAAAATAACCTCTAATCGGCTTAAACACCCAAAATAGGTCTTTAATTAATTAGAGTTAACCAGGTATCAAATTGACTTGAAATCAATTCTCCACTGACCTTTAGGATCAGAGGAACCCACCATAAAAATTTGAGGTCAATTCGACTTGGCTAGCCCTACTAATCGGGTCGATTAAGTCACTTAGCCATTTTAAACTTTAAAAATTCATAACTTTTAAAATACTTTTAAAAAATTCACCAAACTGGTTTTGGAGCCTCTCTGATATCAGGGGAACCTAAGAAAATTAAAATTTCAATTTTCTAAAAAAGTTGATTTTTAATAATATTTTAATATTTTTAATAATTAAAAAATAATAAAAATCACAAAAATAATAAAATTCACCAAAATGTCACATTTTGAATTTTAATCACTTAGGAACAAATCCCACATTTTTCCTAGGTCTATTTAGTGAGATATTGAATTTTAAAACCCTAGGGTAATTTTAAAATTAAAAAAATGTATTTTCTAAAGCATTTTCACTAAAATAATTATAATAAATCATAGAAAAATCAGAAAATTGCAAAATTTGTTTCTCTGGTTTCCTTGATATTAGAGAGATTTTTGAAAAATATAAAACCCATTTTTCAACATTTATTTTATTTTTAAATTAATTAACACTCCAAAACTTAAAATAATTATAATAAAAATAATATAATTCAAAAAATCACCAAAATTGGTCCAAGTGCTTCTCTGGTCATTAGGAATGTCCCCTAATTTTCTTAAGGACAGAAACTTTCCCTTGGTCATGTTATTAAATTTTCCTTGAAAATCTCTATTTTCCACCAAAAATAATTATATAAATAAATTAAATACAGAAAAATCACATTTTCTCCTCTCATGTCTTTATTGACATATGAGTGAAGTCACATAAAAATTTCAAGTTCATTCGGGTTCAATTTAGTGAGTTATGAAATTATTAAGCTTAAAGGGTAAAATGGTAATTAAAATCTTTAATCCTTAATTAAAACTTTAGGTTTAATAAAAAATCAACAAGTAAAATATTTGATCTTAATCTGATTTGATGATTGAAATTTAAATAATTAAAGGGTAAAAACCCATTAAATAATTTTAAAATGATTAAACTTTAATTAAATAATAGATTAAATTTGAGGAATAATAAATCGAATTATTAAAATAAAGGATATTTATTAGGAAGAGATTTATTCTTTAATTTAAAAAATCCCTAAACTAATTATATCATCAATACTCAATTTTTAATTAAAATGATAACTCAAATTTAAAATATTAAAAGACTTAATTAAATTATTAAACTCTTTTGAAATTTCAATTAAAATTAAAAATAAAGTAAATTAAAGATAAATTAAATTAAAATTAAATTAAATTTAATAATTAAATTAAATTAAATTAAAACAAATTAAATTAAATTAAACTAAATTAAATAATTAAATTAAATTAAATTAAATAATTAAATTAAATTAAATTAAATAAATAATTAAATTAAATTAAATTAAATAATTAAATTAAATTAAACAATTAAATTAAATTAAATTAAATTAAATAATTAAATTAAATTAAATCAAATCAAATTAATTAAACACCAAATCAAATTAAATCAACTATGTTAAACTAAATTAAAACTCAATTAAATTAAGTCGAATTAAATATAACATCACCTAAGACATAAAGAATTCAAAATAAATGTAAAGCAACTCGAACACTATTCCAAATTTAAACCCTTTAACTTAAATCAAATCATTCGAATACTAATTTACCCTCGAAAGCTTTGATTATTATAACTCCTAAATGGAACATCAAATGAAGTGTTACCTCACTCATAGGATATTCAAATGTCCTAGTTCACCGAGCAAGTTAACAAGACTCAAAACCTCTGACGATCGATTCATTTATATAATTAAATTCATTTCGACTTAAAACAATCCCGTAAATATCGAAAAGATGTTTAAGATTCTTCTTAAGCACTTCCTCAATATGATAGGATATTTATAAGAACAATCGGACTTAATCGTCCTTTCGATGAAGAAAATCGTCCTCAAACAAAAAACACAAAGAACCTAGACGTCATAGAATCGACTAGCTATAAGATTAGGAATTTGGTAGAAAACCATAACCCTTCCCTTAGCTTTACCTAGGAACTTGCTTAAATATTCTAATTGTGTTTTAAGTGCAGCTTGGGATGACTGGAAGACCCTCCATGTACGCTTTTATTTTTTTATCGCAATTTGCTCTCTTGCGATTTACTTTCCCGCAATTTACTTTCTCGCAAATGTACTTTATTTTTCTCGCATGATAAAACAACAGCTGCATGAAAACCCACACCTTTAGGATAGTCCCTAAAACCGAAACCAAATTAAGTTAAAAGTCATCTGCAAGATAAAACTCACCGCCACAACATTTCAAAATATAAAACAACTCAAAATTTAATCACAAACTGTAACACAAAACTACAATTACAACTAAATTAAAACGTCCCGTTGGATGATCGGAATACCTCTGATGATGTAACCTACGTGTTGCTAACGGGATTTCCCACGGTCTAAATGAAAGTGTGGAACTCATTCAACTGAGTTTAGCAAATTCATCCTGACTAAGTGAATCCGATAAAAATAATGATGCCGAAGGATGGAACCGCGGATCTTAACCGTGTCGTTATAATCAACTTTAAGATTTGTTTTAATTAAAACGTAAAAAAAAACACTTGGAAATTAAGATTTTCTCTAAACCAAAACACTTTTCTCATCTCCCGATATATGGTTTCTAAAACTAAACCTCCGCAACAACAAGGAACTTGGAGCATGGTGGGCAAGACGACCATCGTCGTCAACAAAACTCGAACCTACTTCAAAGAAACTTTCCTAGAATTAAATAACCAAGCCATAGACTTCGAGGTAGTTTGCCTAGTGCAACATAAATCCTCAACCTTTTCGTTAGTGCATTTGCATTGCAAATTAAGCCCTAACCGGTCTTAGGATTCCGAGGTAGTCGTCCGATACGACATAAACCCTCACATTTTCTGAAGCTATTTGTTTGATTTTATCATACAAATATAAACCCTAATTAATTAAAATCGGCAAGATCAAAACATTTAAATAAGTATTAGGACT
The DNA here is from genome assembly GCA_022702705.1 of Papilionanthe hookeriana x Papilionanthe teres. Classification (NCBI taxonomy): domain Eukaryota; kingdom Viridiplantae; phylum Streptophyta; class Magnoliopsida; order Asparagales; family Orchidaceae; genus Papilionanthe; species Papilionanthe hookeriana x Papilionanthe teres. The sequence goes on from JAKZJZ010000898.1 coordinate 28,781, forward strand.
TTCCTAAACTCAAGCCAAACGATAGGATAGTCGGAAATTACCGAAGTTCACTTCGAATCGTTGATTTCTCCTACCTTTCTTCCTTTGGATTCACAAAACAAAATGTTCCAAAATTTGATCCATTCCCTATCGAAATTCCAAAATTCAATCTTCGAAAACCTTAAACTTCGAAATTCTCGAAAGCGTAACTATTGATTATTATCGAGAGTTTTCTTAGGTGATTCCCGTCACTTAAGATGTAATTAACTATGTGGCTTGCCTTTATAGTGAATTTTAAAGAACCTGTGTAATATAAACCCCGTTTCGATACTTTCATATTAAGCAGTGGAATTTGTCTGCTTATAAAATTGGTTCGCGTACCAAACGGATGTCACAAAACTTCTAGTTTATTTGATCGAGCCCCACCATCAAGCGTGTGTCTATCCTTAGGGATAGATACACGGCTTGTGGTGCGGTGCTCGTTTATATAAACTATTTGGGATGTGAGATCAGCTTAATCTCATATCTTAAAACTTTCAAATTTAAAAATTATTTTCAAAGCCAAATACTACTTTCTAAATTATATATATATTTAAATCAAATTTAAAATTTAAATTCGCCGACAACTTCTGTTAGGCGACCCCCCTTTTAAAATACAATACAACCTAAAATATGCCGACAATAAGTCAAAAGGCATTCTTCTAAAAGCAAATGTTCCATAAGGACTTGTAAATGTTGTCTTTTCTGGTCCTCAGTGAGCAATAAGTAATGGATGATAACCGAATATCCATCCGTAAAATGCAAATATGAGTGTCCAAATAATTTATCTAGCATCTCGATCCAAGAAAGGTAAAGGAAAATGATCCTTTCTAGTGGCTTTATTTAGTTTCCTATAGTCAATACAAATTCGCCATACAGTAACTTGTATTGTAGGAATAAGTTCATTTTTATCATTAACAATGATAGTTACTCCTCATTTCTTTGGAACACAATGAATAGGACTTACCCATTGACTATCCGAAATAGGATAAATAATACCAGCATCTAACTACTTAGTAATTTCTTTTTTAACAACCTCTTTCATAATAGGATTTAATCTTCTTTGTGATTCTATAGTAGGTTTAAAATTTTCTTCCATTAAAATTCCATGCATGCAAATGGAAGGGCTTATTCCTTTTATATCGCAATAAATTCAACCAAAAGCTTTCTTATAATTCTTTAACACACATAAGTAATTTTTCTTCTGATCTTTACTCGCCTGAAGAAATAATAATAGTAAAGTTAACGAATTTCCAAGAAACGCATATTTTAAATGGGAAGGTAACATTTTTAATTCCAGCTATGTACTTTTTAATCGAGGGTAAAAGTATATTATTTCGAGTTATGTCTAAAGTTTCCCAATTATCTTTAATAAAATGAGTCTCTTCTTCTTCTACTATTTCATCTTCATTAGTTAAAAATTTAAATTTTTCTTCAGAAATAACTTTACATTTTTCTTGATAATGTTTTTTAATTAAATAATCAATTATATCCATTCGATAACATTTCTCTTTATCAGGTACTTCATCGATTTAAGAACATTGAATTTAATTTTCGATCATTGACTCTCATGGTTAATTCTCCTTTTGCACATCAATCATAGCTCGTCCGGTAACTAGAAAAGGTCTTCCTAAAATAATAGGTATCTCTTTATCTTCTTCCACATCAAGTACTATGAAATCTATAGAAAGATAAATTTATCCACTTTAACAAAGACATCCTCTATAACTCCTTTAGATAAGTGATGGATCTATCTCGCTAACCGAAGAGTTACAATGGTAGGAGTAATATCTCCTAAATCCAATCTTCGATAGATAGAAAATGGCATGAGATTAATACTTGCTCCCAAATCACATAAAGCTTTTCCGCAAAATTTTTCTCTAATAAAGACATGGTATAGTGAAACTTCCAGATCCTTAAGCTTTTTAGGTAATTTCTTTCGAATTATCGCACCGCATTCTTCACTTAATGCAACAGCTTTCAAAAGCTTTAAATTTTCATTTTTTGCTTAAAATATCCTTCATAAATTTTGCGTAAGTTGGCATTTGTTCCAATGCTTCAAAGAAAAGGTATGTTAATAAGTAAGTTTCTTAAAAATTTCAAAGAACTTAGAAAATCGATGATCAAGTTTCGCCGTTTAAGTCTTCGAGGAAAAGGTGGTGGTGGTTTTTCAACTTCCACATTAACAGGTATAATGACCGATCTTCGACTAGAGAGAGAGTTTCTTTAGGTTTTTCAATCTCTTCAACCTCAATCTCTTTTTCAATTTCATTCTCGCAATCTTTCTTTTAATTCCTTTCCACTTCTAAGTCAGACATGCCTTTAACTTGTTCATGCTCTTTTCCAGTTTCCTTTGGATTGATTTCAACATTACTAGGAAGTGTTCCTACAGATTCGTTATTAATTAAAGTAGCAATTTGCCCCATTCGATTTTCAATATTACGAATCAGCAAGATTTTCGATTTTGTAATCGATTATTCATTTGTATAATTAATTCTTCTATCGATAACTTTTTCTATCGATTATTAAATCCATGAGGTTTATAATTTGAATTAACTTGATTATTCCAATTTCCAATTGGATGAGATCGATTATTACCCCATTGTTGTTGTGAATTATTCCAGCTTAAAATTAGGATGATTTTTCTACCTGTGATTCTAATAATTTGAATAAGGATTATTTTTACTTAGCAATAGCTTGTAAAGTTTCAATAGTTCGAGGATCTTTAATATTAGCAGTAATTATTATGCGAAATATTAATTGCAAAATTATCTAATTTCTTAGATATTGCCGCAACTTGTGAAGCTAAGATAGAAAAGGCTTCATTATCTCGAATACTAGCCATCTTTTTAGGTTAATCCTTTCGTAAGGCCATCGAAAATTGTTATTAGCGATTTCTTCAATTAAAGTGTAAGCTTCTTCAAATGATTTAGACATTAAAGAACCTCCAAAGAAGAAGATCAATAATTGATTTTAAAGATCCAATTAATCCATTATAAAATGTTCGAATAATCAACCAATCAGTAAAGCATGATGAGGACATTTTCTTAATAGTTCTTTAAATCTTTCCCAAGTTTCATATATTGTCTCCCCGTCAAATCGACTAAACGAAGTAATATCATTTCTTAATTTAGCAAGCTTTTGAAGGAGGAAAATATTTTAGCAAGGAATTTTTGTGCCATTTCAACCCATGTTTTATATAACCAGTCGCTAATGAGTTTAACCACATCTTCGCTTTATCTCTTAAAGAAAAAGGAAAGATTCTAAGTCTAATAAAGATCATCGTAAACATTGTTATATTTAAAGGTAAGCACAAAGTTCTAAAAAACTAACAAGATGTAAATTTGGATCCTCGTTCGGTGATCCACCAAATTGATTGTTTTACACCATTCGAATAATAGATCGGTTTAAGTTCAAAAGAATTAAGCATCTATAGCTGGTATTTCGAATACTACTATGAAGTTCATCAACCGTAGGGTTAGCATAATCCCTTAATGGTTCATAAACATTTTGATCATTAAGTTCAATCGGATTTTGTAAAGTAGCCATTTCGAAATCTTTGAATTTGTTTTCCCTTTTAATTTTTCTAATTATTCTTTCCAATTTAGAATCTAAAGGTATTAATCCTTCGTAACCAAATCTTCACATAAAACAAGCAATAAAATTTAACTATTTTATTTCTTTCTTCCTTTCGATTTCTTCCCCGCAACGGCGCCAAAACTCGATCCGACCGCCGCGCTTAACGCAAAGTGATGTTGCTTTCCAAAAGATAGCCAAAAAGCTTTGACTCGATTTATAATTAGCGGCTAGTGTATAAAATTAATATTATATAAGCAATATTTTTACACACTAGGGGTACTACACAAGTATACGTATCGTTTCAAGTAATATAGGGTTTTTAAACAAAGACCTCAGTATCGATCCCACAGGGAAGATTTACAGAAATAAATTTTCTATAAAGCGAAAGAGAAATATAATAGTAAAAATATTTTTTATTATAATTACTATTTAATTTACTAGATGCAATTTAAAGAAAACAATAATAAGAAAATGATTTTATAAACTCTATGAAAAATAAACAACTTTCTTTCCTTCAATTAATGTACGATTTTTAAGATAATTTAATATTCGTTGGAGAATTTAATTTATGGTATTGTGCCAAATAGAAGCATTTCTATTCTTTACCCTTTGATCCAGGTGAAATGAACATTGACTAATTTACAGGGTAGGTCCGGATGTATTGTTGGTAGTAATGGGTTAATCTAGTGCTCACACTTCTAGATTTCCAAGGGTGGCTATGGTCGGCCCTACTAGTGACCCTTTCCTAGTCTATAAATCAAATTATAAGAATTTAGTCTGTCACTCTAAAAACTTATCAATTCTATGCCCTTTAAATATTATCTTCCTATTTATTTGCACTTCACCATGAATAGCCCAGCCCGCACATGGCCTTCGACTACCCAAGGATTCATGTGACATTTACAAGTTAAGAGTTCTTCTCCTACAAGGTTTTTAAAATCTTCAACAGGTTTTAACAATTCAAACAACCAATTTAAAAAGTAAATTAAGATGGCGCATGACACCGCGTAAGCGCCGGACACCACGTCCAGTTCTTCTCACCTCTTCACTTTGGCTCGCACCTCTTCGCGATTAAAACCATTTTAAAGTGTCCAAATGCAATGTATCACATGTCCTATTATCAAGGAACATCTGCCAGCCTTCTAGAATGTCCAATAACTGCTCACTCCATCAAAATAACTGATCAAACGTTGTTAAAAACTTGACAGTTTTTGTATCGAGTCTGGCGCATAGGCTCCAGTTTCTGGCGCCTAGGCGGCAGGCCATAATTTTTTATACTTTTGGTATTTTGCTCCATTTTTGCTCCTTTTTGCTCCTTTTTCCTTCTTACACCTTTTTACATTGCCTACATCCAAAAATACAAAAAAACCTTTCATTAAAGCATAATATCCTTAGAAATTAATAAGAATTAAGACATAAAGAAATAGGTATTTTTTTATAGATCAGCAATTAAATTATCATACAGAGTCAGAGGTCTGAGGGATTTCTCCCCCGAATCGGAAACAACCATCCTAGGAAAAGCAGCCCCTAGTCTACCCTTCGGAGCCTCGGTCTTCTTTTCTTCTACGATTTTCTCCTCCTTCTGGGGAGGTTCTTCAATCACAAGTGATAGTGCCGGCTCGGTAAGTTTCAAACTTTGTGTTGAAGCGTGCATCGAAGCGGTCTGGATGTGATCCAAAATTTTCTTCGAAGACTTTGTCCAGATGATACTCCATCCATCGTCAGTCGTGTATGGGTCTATCGGAACAATAGGATCCGTCGAGATAACATTAACAGATCCTCCTTTTTGGGGCTCCTTCATGTACTCCTTCAGGATCGTTATGTTCCCTTTATGGAGATTATCATCAAGCCAACTTTTGAAAGTGATGCAAACTTTTATCTTGTGTCCGAGCATCCGGTGGTAGGGGCAGTAGTTCAGCTGATCTTTATTTTTAACTTCCTCCAGCCTCTTGGGCTCCAGTAGCTAAAAATCGGGTGTTTTCATTAAACTACGGAACATCTTGGCCACTGCCTTAGTCGTGAAAGGGTATTCCTTATTCAAGAGCTCCTTCATGTTGTATAATGGGTGAGGCGGTGGTTGATCATGCTGCCGTGACTGATAACTTGGTCGAGGCTGCTGATAACTCTATTGCGGTTGTTGGTAAGTCCGTTGTGGTGGTTGATAACTTGGCTGTGGCCACTCTGGCTGTATTAGCATTGGCTGCTTTCCCTTACCGACTAACTCAATGATTCCTGATTTCTTCTCGAATGCTTTTACGGGCTTCTGTTTATCAGTCTTGTCAACGAAACTCAGCTGTTTTGCCTCCTCTTGCAAGCTCCTGACCTTGCTAAGCAACTTCTCGAAAGTCTTGATCGTGAATCCTTTAAGAAGAAGTGCTATCGGGCCATAGATACTCTTTAGTAGGATACCAACTGCATGATGTTCCTGAAGTTGGGGTTCATACTTCATGCTTAAGTTCCTCGATCGAAGTATGTAGTCCACTAAAGTTTCATTCGGTTTCTGTTTCTCCACCACTAGATCACTGATAGTGATGTGGTGCCAAGCCCCGACAAATTGCTTAACGAAAAGGTTTTCCAATTATGAAAATGTCTTGACTGAACCGTTCGGCAATTCTGCATACCAATCAAAGGCAATCCCTGACAGGCTGCTGACGAACTAACGAAAGAGTAAAGCATCGCTCCCACCGGCATTACAGCAACTAGCACGAAAATGTGCG
>JAKZJZ010000899.1:0-35086 GCA_022702705.1 Papilionanthe hookeriana x Papilionanthe teres
TGTCCCTAATGGATCAAACTACCCTTCTTTCCGCTGGAATACTATGTTCATTTCTATCTCGAACAAGTATAGCCAACATTCTCTCGGATTTAGGAGCCACCGTTTAAACACCCCTAAACAGCAGAGGTTCCGAGATCCTTTTACCTCATTTCGAGGTGGGTGGACCCCCAATAGGTGTTAGCTTAGGAGTGATCCTTCGAGTCGGGAAGTCTTCGCTTAAGACTTTCTTTTCCTTTCGAATCGGATTCCTTACCTTCTCTACACCTTCGAACATTCCGTTCTAAATAAACAAACCCTCTAATAAGTGATTCTTTTAACAAATAATTCCTTCTTATAAATACATGAACAAAGAATGCGTTCGACTCTTTTCAATTCCTTTTCGTCCTAAAGAAAAGAAGCATAACTCGGACCGACAACCCGAATCTACCTCGCTAAATGGAAGCCCCGAAACCGATTTTCTCCTTCACCAACGGACCGGACTTCGCCGTCTATAAGGATGAACTCGCCCGACAATGGGGTCATCCGATTCGGACATGGATTTGAAAACACGAACGTCAAAGTCACCGACGTCTCCCTTTCGCACCGACGAACAAGGTATCCGAAGCCGAGGAACCACCGCTCGAGTTCAACTCAGTCGACCCAAGAGTTTCCTCCCCCGCAAAGGGTCCCGACTAGGAGGAGTACCGCCGTCCGCAGAGGACCTGCTCTCACTACCCCCACCGGTCTAGTTGTTTCGCACCTACCCCGACTTCGCCAAATCAAAGGGGAAAGGAATCCGTAACTATGATAAACCCGTTACCGCGAGGGTACTGGATCTTCCCGTAAGACCTTCGTCTTCGAAATCGGGTCCAGCGCCGAAGATTCCTTCGCCGACAAAGACCCAAAGAAGAAATAGAAATGAAGGATCGCCAGTGGAAGCCGTAGCCGCCGAGATCGCCTTCCCGAGGAAATTCCGTAGTTGCTCGAATATACACCGTTACCGTAATATACACCACCGCCCGACTACATACCACTTTCGGGAGGAAGCAGGTTCCATCCCCTCTCCGCCGCAGAGGATGAAGAGAATGTTCGAAAGATTGCCGCCACATTACCACGCCTCGCATACTACAACGATAGCCGCAAGAAAAGAACTCGAACTACGCCGCTTCGCTCGACCGCAAACTTTGGTAGAAGCTAGCCGAAGAAGGAAAACCGCCCCGTGTCGTAAATTCTACGAAGGATAGGGCGGGTGCCGGCCAAATCCCGTCTTGGGCCCCGAGTAGAACCCGCCGTCATGATAGAAAAGCCAAGCAAGAGAATGAAGGCTAGCCCGCCCGTCGTAGTATCGTGCCACAGACAGTGAGGATACCACCTTCCGCATTCGGCCGATGCACCATCCGGTCATAGACCTTCCGCCGCTAGAAGGATGGTGTGGCGTCCCACTACGGGGCGCTGAGATCGAAACAGCAGCCCCGAGAAAGAAAGTCTCGCCAGAGGCCGGAATCCGAAGAAAGTGCTACCGCGATGAAGGGGACTCGTGAAAAAGGACCCGGCAACCATCGTACGACAACCACAAAGATACACGAAAGCTCCGCTAGAAGATGCCATGGAAAAGCCGAGAACCGACATCCGACGGCCGGGCAAAAGAAAGAGAAGAAAAGTTCGGAGATGAGATCGACTCATCGGAATTCATGGACAACGAATATGCTAAATCAACATGGTCGAGACACGAGCTTCATCATCTTCTCAAGGTGCTCCCGCAGCACCGCAGAAGAGAGGAGCCTGGAATCGATGAAGAGACAGCCTTCAGGAAAAGGACGACACGATCGCTCAAATGGCGAAGAGGATGGAAGAGATGGCCGTAGCTCTAGCCACTCTCCAAAGTCAAGTACAACCACATGCAGAGACACCCCTGTAAGTCATTCACATCGTAGACTGAGGAAAGGAGATTACATCCGTCACCTGGGATGACCAACAAAAAGGATACAACACAAAGTATGATCCCCGAAAAGGATATCAAGAACTTGTGTAGAACAAGAAAGTGCGAGAAGCCCTCAGCACAATCGAAGAACGGGACATCTATTCGGACGGGTAGACCTTACCCGAAGAATTCGACGCCGTCCAATACCCAAAGGGCTTCGTACCACCTCTCGTTTAAGACCTTCGACGGAATCCGGAACCCCCGACAAAGATGTTGCACACTTTCGTGCCAGTCTGTTGCAATGCCGGCGGGAGCGATGCGCTACTCTTCCGACAAGCTCGTTAGCTACCGTCAGAATCGCCTTCGACCGGTATGCGTAATTACCCAACGGATCCGTAAAGACATTCTCGCAGCTAGAGAGCCTCTTCATTAAGCGATTTGTCGGAGTCTCACGACCACATCACTATAGGTGATTTAGTGGCAGAGAAACAAAGGCCGAATGAAACTCTAGTGGATTACATACTTCGATGGAGAAATTTAAGCATGAAGTGTGAACCACAATCGCAAGAACAACATGCAACTGAGCATCTCGCTTAAAAGCATTCACGACCCGATAAAGACTTCTCCTCAAGGGATTCACTATTAAGACTTTCGAGAAGTTGTTAAGCAAGGCCGGAAGCTTGCAAGAAGAGGCGAAGCAATTAAGTTTTGCCGACAAGACTGGACAAGCGAAGCCGTGAAGACTTTCGAAAAGAAACTGGGTCGTTGCAAGCACTGACAAAGGCAAACAACCGATGCAAATACCACTGTAACGGCCGCAAGAACTACAACAAAATTACCAAGAACTCCCGGTCCAACTATCGCCGTCTCCGCAAAGATGAACAACCGTCTCGTCCGCAACGTACATCGAGGGAGCTTCCGAGCGCAGAATATCCGTTCAAAAATGAAGCAAGCATCAAAGATGTTCCGTAGCTTAATGAAAACTCCGATTTCCACCGCGCAGCCCAAAAGACCAGAGGAAGTCAACAAGAAAGGTGATCCCAACTTTTGCCCCTACCATCTGAATGCTTCGGGCACAAGATAGAAGACCGCATTACCTTCAAAAGTCGTCTCAACGACAACCTTCTGAAAGGAAATATAACAATCCCGAAGGAGTACATGAAGGAACCCCGTAAAGGAGGTTCCGTCAATGTTATCTCAACCGATCCCGTCATTCCGATAGATCCCTATGCAACCAACGATGGATGGACTACCGCTCTGACGAGATCTTCGAAGAAGATTTTAGACAACATCCGAACCGCTTCGTGCGAGCTTCAATTCGCAGTTCGAGACCCTGTTAAGCCTGTACTATCACTTGCGATGAGAAGAACCACCTCGACAGAGACAAATCGAAGAGAAGAAGAAAATCGACGAAGAAGAGGGGACCGAGACTCCTAAGGCTGTACTGGGGGCCGCTTATCCTGTAGATAGCTCGTTTCCGATTCTGGGGAGAAATCCTCGAACCTCCGATTTTGTATGATTATCCGCTCACTTCTGGTGGGATCATATAATGATAAGGGTGATGGCGTTGGCTACGTTTTGATCGTTTCTAACGATTACGTAACTAGCGACAATCCGGGCGTCGATTTCGATACCAACAACAATTCTCAAATCATACAAGATCTCGACGATCAAAATGACGAAGAAGGCATCCATCAAGGAGGCTACGAGAGTTCAACAAGCAACGGATCTATCCGTGAGTTTCGAGGAGCTCCAGCTACAATGTAGAGTTAGAGCCTTCTGTATTTCGAAGATAATCCGAAGAGCCGCCATTCCGATTCGAGAGGAGACACCGACAAACTCAATACTAGATTCGAAGAAATTACGAAGTCAACCTAAGAAGGAAAAGTTCTACCTCCAAGAATGGGTCCAAAAGACAAAGGAAAGCATGTGGTTGTTCAAGAAGAACCAACCCCGCCAGAAGACATACCCATTCGAGAAGAAGCCGAGACACAGGAGAACAAAGTGGACTACAACGTGCTAGCCCATCTTAGGAAACTACCGCTACAACCGAGTATTTACGATGCTCTCATCTTATCAAAGGAGATGAGAGAAGCTCCGATCAAGGCCTTACTTGATCCGAAATTCTGCTTAGCTCAAATGGCCGGAGATTCCTGGATGAGGTTTGCTCGTTAAAGGAACAAGCGAGGTGTTACCTTCACGTACAATGACCTACTACTGGGGATGCCAGATCACAACCGACCGTTGTACATTTCGCTTACAATCGGGAAGTTTACGCTCTCCGTAGTATTGTGGATCCAGGAGCATCAATCAATATAATGAGTCTTCGAACACTAAAGATACTTGGAAATCGATGCTCGCAGCTCGAGGCCGACAAAATGTTATTAAGAGGATTCAACCGTAAAGGAGAAAGAGCCCTCGGTCAATAACGCTACCGATGAAGACCGGTGATTTAGCAAAGACAACCGCAAAATTTCATATAATCGATTCGAAACGTCGTTCAACGCTCTATCGGCCGACTCATGGATACATGAAAACAGGATGGTACCATCATCTCTCGCATCGCTGCATCAAATATTACGACGGAGGGGAACAAGGCATCAAAGGAGACTTACAACCATTCTCCGTACATGAAATTGGAATCCATGAAGATGCAAACTTTATTATGCACCGCCAAAGAAAACAATCTTCTCCAGAGATACCATAACAAATGAAGCAAAGAAAGTTCGTGACAACGAAGAACCCGAAGTTCTAGTCCAACAGCCACTCACCACTCCCTTCCGGCGAGATGGTGAAGGTTTCTCCACAACTCGCATCCGAGGTCGAGGCCGGGACGAGGCCGTGGTAGTAGACACTAGGACAATCGGATTGAAGAAACCAACCATCAATGTTGATCGGGATGATAGTTCCGAAGAAGAAAAAGAAATCAAGCAAGAAGCAAGCAACAATAAGTCGAAAGAAGCCGCAATACAAGATCTCCTCGAAGATGAAAAGAACGAAGAATACAAATCAATGTACGAGAAGATTAACCACTACGTACATACTATGACCCTAACTCCGATCCATTCTAATAAGATCGAGGGTATGGAGGTCAAAGAGGTACGTAGTGATTCGTGCAAAGCCGATCAAATTCTACCGTGGTGCTTCTTCCTCCAAAACTCGAAAATAATGTACAATTCGAAGATGTCACTTCATCGAATTAATGGAATTACCTTTCGAGTGGTACTCTCCCCGTGTTCAAAATTTAATTCAACGTGGTTTCTTACCTCGACAAATGGACAAAAGGCCAATCACAACATTTTGAAAAGTTATGGAATAACTCCTGCCGTCCTCCCAATTCAAAGTATGGACTCGGATTCGCACGTAGGTCGCTCGACGATACCGAATTTTGCTTGGTTGTCACTTGCAAATCCAATGAAAACTCGCATGGAAACTACGTACGAACTCGAAGATTTACAAATCGGAGACGCTCCACCGTAATTCGAAGAAGAAATCAAATCTACAATGATGAGTTAACGGAAGTTAACTTGGGTACTAGCGAAGAGCCTAGCACCTACCTTTGTTAGCTCCTTACTCAACAAAGAAGACTCCGAAGAAATAATCAAATTGTTAATGGAATTTAAAGACTCGTTTTGCTTGGAACTACGATGAAATGCCAGGATTAGCTTCGTAGGTCGTGAACCATAAGCTAGAGTGGATCCTACTGTCGTCCCAATCGACAAGGTCCCGTAAGAATGCGTCCGGAAATCGAACAACAAGTCATACCAAGTTAAAAAGCTAATGTACGCTAAATTTGTCCGCGAAGAACAATACCCGACTTGGCTAGCCAACGTAGTGCCGCCGTAAAGAAGAATGGTCGCATCGAATTTGTGTGACTTCGCAGATTTAAACAAGGCATGTCCAAAAGATGAATTCCCTCTACCGATTCCAGAATCGATGATCGATATTGCTTCGACACATGAAATATTCTCATTCATGGATGGATCTTCGTGATACAACCAGCATAAAAACGGCTCCATAAGATGAAAAGCTTACAAGCATTCGTAACGCCGATCGGAGTATTTTGCTACACCATGATGCCATTCTGATTGAAGAACGCAGGAGCAACTTACCAAAGAGCAATGACAAGAATTTTTGATGATCTCATCCACAATCAAGTCGAATGCTACGTGGACGATGTCGTCATCAAAAGCAAAGTAAAGGAAAACCACCTGTATGATTTGAGAATTGTTTTCGAACGATTAAGACAATTTAACCTTAAGATGAATCCCTTAAAATGCGCCTTCGGCGTCACCTCCGGGAAATTCTTAGGATTCGTTGTCCGACATCGTGGAATCGAAATCGATCCGAGAAGATTAAAGCTATCTTAGAAATGCCGCCTCCCAAAACCTTAAAACAACTACGATCTTTTCAAGGGAAGCCGGCATATCTTCGACGCTTTATCTCAAACCCGTCGTGTAGATGTCACCTTTCTCGCACTAGTTAAAAAGGACGCCAAATTTATTTCGGGAAGAGAAATGCCGTAAGGCCTTCGAAGACATTAAACAATATTTAATGACACCTCCCGTCTTAGCAGCCTCTGCGCCTCAGTGACCACCGATACTTTACACCGCGGCTTTGGACGACTCTCTCTGAGCCCCGTTAGCCTCGTGTCAATGATGAGGGTAAAGAAAATGCTCTTTACTACTTAAGCCGTCGTTTACTCCGACGGAAGTAAGGTATCCCGCAATTGAAAAGCATTGTCTCGCCCCGATCTTCGCCGCTCAAAAGCTCGTGCACTACATGCTTTCTCATAAGGTCAACTCGATTTCGAAGTTTAATCCATCGCAATACTCGATGACTCGTCCAACACTTTCCGGCAGACTTGCCGATGGTCAATGATATTATCGCAATTCGATATAACTTTCGTGCCTCCGCGTGCCGTAAAGGGACAAGTCTTAGCAGACTTCTCGCAAAGACACCCTTGCCGCCGAATCTCCTCTCAACGACGATCTCGCTGCATGAACAAATAATGAGCCTAGAAGACCCCGATGATCGACGTTGGGAATTGTATTTCGACCGAGCATCTTCAAGCACACAAAGACGAAGAATCGCAAGTGATAAGTGCCTGTGAAGGCAGAATCGGCTAATCTTTATAACACCGGAGCGGGGATGTTAAGATACTCCTACCACTCGACGTAACCGTGTACAAACAACGAAGCGTAATACGAGGCCCTCATAACGGACCGGAATTAACTATTCAAATGGGGATAACGTACATCAACATCTACGGGATTCACAGTTAATCATTCAACGATCGACGCTGACAATACAGAATTTTTAAACCAAGACTCGAACAATACTTCCAAGATGCCATACAAATTGCTGAATAGATTCCAAATGTGACAATCTACAAAATTCCTAGAAAAGAGAATGCTTTAAGCAGTATGCTTTAGCCCGTCTCGCAAAAGAATTTGCCCGTTTGCAAGATGAATCGCTGGAAGTGTCACTCACGTGACGTCAGTCCTATCACAAACTTGACATACGACATGATACACAAATCGAAGAAGAAAAGAATCAACATGAAAGAAGTGATTTAAAACACGAAGATCAAGCGATGACTATCGATGTGACTACCCGCAAACAGGAAAGCTACCAGACGATAGGTCACAATTCCATCGTATCAAGAAAAGAACTCGTCCTACGCATTAATAAACAACACATTATACGTATGGTCTTTCGATCAAATGTGGCTAAGGTGCCTAAGCGGGTCCGAGGCCCGCGAAATCGTTAAAGAGGTGCATCTCGTGGACTCCGTGGCGCTCACCGCCGGGTCCAAAGATGAAGATGAAAATTAAAAGACTAGTGGTACTACCGGCCCTCGATGATGACCGACCGCATGAAAATCGCCAAGAGCCGTCATCAATGCCAAGTGCACGGAGTGGTTCTACACCAACCTCCAAATGTGCTACACCCGACACCATTGCGTCGCGGCCATTCGAATGTCGAGGCACGATGATAGGGTCCGATGGAACCACCATCTTCGAAAGGACATCGTTTCATTCTCATGCTAGCAGCATTACTTTTCCAAGCTGGCGTAGGTGCTCCACTTAGAGAAGTGAAAGCACACCACGTGCTGCAGCTTTTCAAGAACCAAGTTGTCTACCGTTTCGGAGTGCCGCGCAGATCATCTCGTATAATGGGCCGCATTCGAAGCACACAAATCAACAATTTTGTCAGAGACACGAATCGACCGGCGATACTCGACAATTTACTACCCAAGAGCAAACGGCCTCGCCGAGGCTTTTAATAAAACTCTCGTTCAAATCTTAAAGAAAACCTCGGACGATAATAAGAGAAATTGGCACGAGAAATTGTTAGAAGCCTTACTGCCTACCGACAACCTTCGTAACCCCTACTCAAGCTACACCTTACGCTCCGGTGTATGGGTCCGAGGCAAGATGTTACCTTTAGAGGTTCGCCTTCCTTCACTCGAACCGCAATTGCAAACAAGATCACGACATGAAGAAAACGCCGCATTACGACTCGAAGAATTAGAAAGCTCGGAAGGGAAAAGACTTCGCAACGACAACGTAATTTAGAACTATACCAAGCTAAGATGGTTCAAGCCCACGACAACCGGTCCGCCCAAGAACCTTCAAAGTTGGTGATTTAGTTCTCGTTCTCAAGAGACCCATTCTCGCACACCGCAAGATAAGAGGAAAATTTGAACCCACTCGGGAAGGACCGTTCGTGGTCAAGCAAAGATACTCGTGAGGTTCCTACCACCTAGTGAATCGCTGTGGAGAACGACATATGCTTCCAATCAACTGACGATACTTGAAAAATATTACGCTACCCGATGTTTCGAAGGAATGAATTCTTCATCCCTAAGAAACACGGGCGAAGTAATTACTTGTGATCGGGTCCGAACCCAAAAATAATAAAATGTGCTAAGATAAATAAAATCATGATAATTAAGTTTTCCTCGTTTTCTTTTCCAAATCAAAATCTCTTCCCTCATCTTATCCTACTTCATTCCCGTTAAATTTCAAAATATAAGAATAATAAAAAAATGTATCTTTAATAAACATTTTCTTAATGTTCTTGTTCTTAAGATGCCCCTCGATCCTTTTCCTTGTCTTTTCGCAGGAAATGTCGAACGGCGGTCGGTCTTGAACTTTAAGAATGGCGTAAGCCTCGCACTCGATGAAAAGAGGGTGAAAGATGGAGCGATAATCGAGATCGACTCGCATTTCGCACCAAAGCAGCCTCACGCAGACGAGGAAAGTGACCGGGTCCCGCTAACCGAGAAGAACTACCCTGGCAGTACAAGCTGATGAAAGTGGGTGGCCCAAGCCACCAATCCAACAACAAGAAAAGAAAAGCAAACACCGAAGAAGACAAGAAAATGAAGTCCGTAGTCACTACAAATGGAGGGCAGGCTCATTGCCGCCGCGCCCGCAGATTCAAGAAGTTCGGAGGGCTACTTCACGTGCCCACGCAACGAAGAAATAAGAATCGCCGCATCCGTAAAATGTTAACAAAACTAGCCGCGGCACCGCGACGAGACACTCGCTAATGCCGCACTCACATTTCAAGGACACCGGCTCACCGAGAACTCGAAGAAAGGAGGCCAGCTTCCTAGAATAACAGAAGAACCAGTGGAAATCTCCGTAAGATCGAAGAAAGAAGGCTACCACGCCACCGGATGAACCACCAGCAATGCACGACCTTGTCGGCAAGCAACCCCGGGGATGTCCCGACGTGCATCATCCCCGAGGAGCCGAGGTATGCAGTGGAACGCGAAGGGATCGAACCATATATCCCACAATATGTCACAAGGCCTCGCCATCCGCAGATCATTCCGAATACGAGCCGGAGAGGATGCATAATGTCGAAAAGAAAACTTTCGAATACTTCGAGAGAATTAAAGGAAGAAGAATCAACATACTAAGGCCTCGAGCTACACACCGACGTATTCTCGCAGTATGAACAACAAAGAATCGTGGACCGTATCCGGATCCGAAAAGAATGGGCCGAGCAGCCGCCCGAGGGAAAACACATACTCGAACCCCGAGATGGATGCCGTGGAAAGGAAGAATCACAATACAATGCGGATGCTGCTACAACTTCGTCAAGACGTAAAAGGAAACCCACCGGAATACTTCGTCGCGGCAAGTAGATCCGATGCCATTAGCTATCAAGAGAATGGTAAAAAGATCGATAACATGGAGGGTACGCGCCAGTATCGCATACCCAATACTCGCATTATCAACATCTACAAACAGGTGACCGCATACCCCCACATATCGATCACCACGACTTCGTCGACCTTCGCACCGGCCTCTTTCGAATGAGTGCAACATCATGTTCGGATCCGACCTCCGGATAAGCAGTCTCGGTGAGTTCCGAGGGCCAAGAAAGATACCTTTACCGGTGGGTTCCGTCATGATACCGCAAGGTAACGGAGCGTATATCGCAAAGCATCGCATACCATGGGTGCCATGGAGCGAATCTCGCTTACTTTCGTGAGGATGGACGACAAGAAAATACCTTACCATTTCCAACCGTATCCAGAGCTGTGAGAACCTCCGCCTTACGAGCCGTGAGTTACATACGGAAATATCACACCTCCAATGTACATCCAACTCCGCATCCTTGCCAAGGATGGCTTGGAAGGTGATGTTATCGACCATGTACCTCACTATTCGTACATGGATTTTCGATGATGATTCTTTTCGATGGATCAACAAAGATCATACACAAACTCGTTTCGAGTCTACATGGATTGTATGAAATATATTCCGCATCGAGTCAGTACGACGTATTTTCAACATGATTGGAATGAAAGTGACCATGTCACGTTTTCGCCTTCACCTCTTTTGTGCAAATTGATCGTGGAAACGCCATTAAAGTTAAATGAACTTCGAACAAAGAAACGTAAAAGAAAAAAAGAGAATAAAAGAAAACTTTCTTAAAAAAAATCTGAAAAATGACAAACACCAAGTTCACATGAACATTAAATAAACAACAAAATAAAATTTAACCATTAAAAGATAAACGAAATCAACATTCAATAATCTCAAATTCCAATCACAATTCCAAACTTCAAAATCAAATTCCATCCTTCCAAACTTCAATCAAATCTCCAAATCCACTCTCGATCAAATTTCAAATTCGATCTTCCCAAATCTCAAATCAAATTCTCAATCAAAATCCAAATCCAATCTCGATCAAGTTTCAAACTTGATCTTTCAAATTTCAAATCAAATCTTAAATCAAGTTTCAATCGAGTTCAAACTCATCCTTCCAAATTTCCAAATTTCCAAATTCAATCTTTCCGAGTTTCAAGTCTCAATCAAATTCAAATTCAATCTCTATCCAAATCTCAAATCCGATCTTCTAGATCATCACATCAAAATTCAAAACTTTTGGGTCGAGGATTTTACATCCAAGACCGCACCGCTTTAGGATTCTCTTCCTATCGCACCGAAATACATCAAAATTCAAAACTTTTGGGTCGAGGATTTTACATCCAAGACCGCACCGCTTTAGGATTCTCTTCCTATCTGCACCGAAATACATCAAAATTCAAAACTTTGGGTCGAGGATTTTACATCCAAGACCGCACCGCTTTAGGATTCTCTTCCTATCGCACCGAAATACACCAAAATTCAAAACTTTTGGGTCGAGGATTTTACATCCAAGACCGCACCGCTTTAGGATTCTCTTCCTATTGCACCGAAATACATCAAAATTCAAACCTTTGGGTCGAGGATTTTACATCCAAGACCGCACTCGCTTTAGGATTCTCTTCCTATCAGCACCGAAATACATCAAAATTCAAAACTTTTCGGGTCGAGGATTTTACATCCAAGACCGCACCGCTTTAGGATTCTCTTCCTATTGCACCGAAATACATCAAAATTCAAACCTTTTGGGTCGAGGATTTTACATCCAAGACCGCACCGCTTTAGGATTCTCTTCCTATCGCACCGAAATACATCAAAATTCAAAACTTTTGGGTCGAGGATTTTACATCCAAGACCGCACTCGCTTTAGGATTCTTTTCCTATTGCACCGAAATACATCAAATTCAAACTTTTGGGTCGAGGATTTTACATCCAAGACCGCATCGCTTTAGGATTCTCTTCCTATCAGACCGAAATACATCAAATTCAAACTTTCGGGTCGAGGATTTTACATCCAAGACTCGCACCGCTTTAGGATTCTTTTCCTATCGCGACCGAAATACATCAAAATTCAAACTTTTGGGTCGAGGATTTTACATCCAAGACCGCACCGCTTTAGGATTCTCTTCCTATCGCACCGAAATACATCAAAATTCAACTTTGGGCGAGGATTTTACATCCAAGACCGCATCGCTTTAGATTCTTCCCTATCGCACCGAAATACATCAAATTCAACCTTTCGGGTCGAGGATTTTACATCCAAGACCGCATCGCTTTAGGATCATTTCCCTATCGCAATGAAATACATCAAAATCAAACTCTCGAGGTTAAGGATTTTACATCCAACACCGCATCGCTTCCGAGATTTCTTCTCATCGCAACGATTCAATCTAATCAATTCAATTTTCTTTCGAGGTCAAGATGTTACATCTAAAACCTCGTAATTCCAATTTTCATTTCAAATCAAATCCTTCAAATTAATTTCGACAAACTTCAATCTAAATCGAAACTCCAAACTAAAATTTAAACTCACACATCAAAGCTTAAATCGAAACAAAATAAAATCTAAGTCGAAATTCCCCGCATCATGTGATTTCGGGATTCACCTCCTTTTCCTTTCCCTCGCCGAGAGTTCAAGAATCTCCGTCTTCGCAGATATACTCGACACTCCCTGCACAGAACTTCTTCTACTTCGTCCTAAGTTCGTCACTGACATCCGTGTTGGTTTTGTTGATCGCCTTGGCCAACACCAATACGCGCGTGTGCTCCGTCACCACCACACCTATCGGGTCCATTTGCCGACCTCATTTTCGATGAGGTCTTCCTTTCTTCTTTTTAGTGCTCAGATCTAGCCTTAGCTTTTCCTTCGACTATCTTAGAGGACTAGAATCGGGACCCGCCTTTTAGAAATTCAAACCACTTCTAAACTCCCCGCAAACTCCACAAACTCGACTATAGACCCCTAATCACCTGTGAGGGTCGAAATCAAATGTGGAAGTTTAAAGGATGAGTTCCTATAGACTCTTCGCCTTAGATCGCCCCGGGTGGCTCGGGTCCGGTGAGGGGCCGACTTACACTACACTTACACACTACACTCCCACACACCTCCTAAAACCACACCCATACCCAACTTAACCTCCTAACTCATGTAGGTGATTCACGGTCCCATGGATGGTCTAACCCCTAAGCCCTCAGCAAGAGGTTAGTGAACAACATAACTGAATGCCTCAAATGAGTCCTTTCATGGCTCATATGGGCTTGAAATGGCTTCATGGCTCAACCAAAATGATTTCACCCCACTCAAATTCACCCAATCTTCAATTTCCCAAATTTTCAATTTTTGACCCCCGGACCCTACACCTACTAAACCTACCCAAAACCCTCAAATTACCCAAATTTTCGCAAAATTTCCAAATTACCTAAAATTTTCCAAAATCAATCCCAAACATCTCCACATCACTCAAATTGATCATCCATACCCAAAAATACCAAAAATTCCAAGAAATACCTCCCAATACCCTCCAAATAACCCAAAATACCCTTCTGCCTAAAAATCCAAAAATTCAGAAAATTCCCAGAAAATTCCAGAAAATCCCAAATATTCCCAATTTCATTTTATCCAACTACACCATGGGCCAATTTTATCAATTTACCCTACTTTTGTCAAAACCCCCAAATCGACTCCATTTTAACCCAAAGTGAACCCAATGTTAAACCAAACCTATCCAATCGACCCAAATTCTGGTCCAATTCAATTCTAAACTTCAATTCAACATTCCCAATACCAATTTAGACCAAATCCAAGTCCAATTTGATCGACATTTGGATCCAATTTCACTTTGGGCCTTAAAGCCCAAATTTGGACCCATGACCCAAACTTAGCCCAAACTAACCCAATTCAACTCCAATTAACCCCAAATCTTTTCTAAACCTTCCTTAACATCCTCATAAACAAAACACTAACATGATTTGCCCAAGATTTTCGACCCAAACCCCACTCAAATTCAACCCAAAATCAAAAAGCCCAATTTCGACCTAAACCCAAATCTAACCCAAATAGGCCCAAACCTCAAAATTAAAACCCAACCAAAGCCAAAACCTCTTGAAACACTCCCATAAACATTTCTTAACATTTATTTTACATCAATTTCAACCCTAGCCCAACATTGGCCCAAGTTAGCCTAATTCGACCTACATCGGCCCATTTACCAAATAAACCCAAATTCAACCCAATTCAAACCCAAACCACCTTAAATCTATTTCAAATTATTCATGAAACATCCCTAAACCAAAACCAACAACTATTTGGCCCAAACTTCTACAAAAATTCCCATCCATGAACACATCCTTAAACTTAAAAGCCCACTTCCCTTAAACCTTCTTAAAAGCCCATTTCCTTCAAAATTCAAAAGCCCAAATCTACCCTAAAGCCCACATGACATCTCCATTTGTCATCCATTTAATTAAATCCATTACCTAAGTCCTAAAATCATCATTGAATTATCCCAAATGAAGCTTCATCCAAATTCCCATCAAATTACCAAAAAATTTCTTAAAACCCTTTTCATGAAACAAATCAACCTTTTCCCAAGCCAAATGAAGCCATGAACAAGCCATTCTCAAGCCACATGAAGCCATGAGGGCTTTCGACTTGTCATTAGTCCATTTATGGCAAGAAGAGGGGGTTCTTTCTTAAACCTCCTTTAACCCTTTTTTACCTTAATCATGTCACACACTAAACCATGTTTAGCCACCTCATCACTGGATTGAGACTTCACCACTCCTTCTAAGCCGACCTAAATGATTCCTCACCAAAATCGCAGCTTGGAAGGGTGCACCAAGCCCAAAATGGTGGGTTGACCCAAACCAAGCCAAAGTGAGCCTTCTCCCATTCCATTTAAATCAAACTCCTTTACACATGTCAAACCTCAATCGCCTACACTAAACCCCACCCCCGACCCACCCGACCAAGATGGTGACCATCGCTCGGCCGCCGGCCACTGTGCCGCCGGAAAACACCATGGCCGAGAGCTCACATGTGAGCCAACATCGAAATTCTCACTCGCCGAGCCGCCCCATGCCTAGTGGTCACCATGGCCGATCTTCTCCTCACTCAGCAGCAACTCGATCCCAAGCCCTAACTCCCTCCGAGAGGCCTTCCACCCTCTCCTATTTAAACTCCACCCCTCTCGGCCACGAGAGGGCCGAAACAAAAACCTTAAGGAAACTCGCTAAAATCACTCCGCATCACTCTCTACACATGCAGCACCCGATCCCCACCGAATTCCACCCTAATTCCTTCTGACTGAGCCCAATTTCGAGCTCAAACTTTAGCCCAAAAACCAGGACACTTCTCCACAATGGAGCCAATCCCCAAATCTGATCGGCTCTACACCTTCACTGCATCAAGGGAAGGTGTCCACCACCAAAAGCCCCATCTCCAGTGCCACCTGGCTTGCTCCAAACCTCCAAGCTTTGTGGATCGGCTTGGTCGAAATCATATCCGTACAATTCACTGCACCGAGAGACTTCATCCGGAGCTTGCACAGACCCAATCGAAGGTGCAACAACTCTCGCATCGAAGCCACACTTCTCCGAGCCAAGGTATGAGCTAACTCTTCATCCCGAGCTTCCGAAGATTCTCTCATTTCAAATGCCTTAGTTTCAATGCATGTTAGCCGTATAGATGTGTTCGTCTCTTCAAGACGAATCCATGAGAGCATAAGAACATAAAAATCCATCGAGTATCGAGCGAGATATTAGTGGATTTAGTGTGGACGGCCATCGGCGAGGACACTGGGGACGATGAACGGATGCCGTCCATTCAATACACGCGCGCACGAACGGCTCGGATCGGCGCTCGACCAGAAACGGCGCGAGAACCGCGGGCCCGGCCGCCGACTCAAGCGGCGGCGTCGAACCGGAGCGCGCCGCGCGGTCTTCGGAGTCGCTCGAGGATGCGCCGGCGCCGCGTGGATAAATAGAAAATTAGGGTATTTTCTTATTTATTTAATTCCCTAAACTTCAAAAATCCATATCTTTGTGTAGAAAAATCACAAAAATAAAATAAAAATACCCTCTCGCTCAGCTGAATGTAGGAGAATAATGTGGAAAGAAATCATTTAATTTCATTAAGTATTTTATTTTTTATGATTTATTTACTCTCTCGCATACATTTAATTCTCCATGCATGTATACAATTCACCATGGCATGAGACCATAGTGGCTTTTAAGCCTCCGAACTTGGGAACATTCCCCGAATTTTCCAAGGTCGCAGGCCATCTCTGTGAAAAGTTATTTATTTTTCAAATGCATGTTGTCGTTTTCGAGTATTTTAATTCCAAAAATTAGCATGTTGTGAAATAAATTCTAGAAATATTTGCGTGATGTTCCTTACGACTCGCAGAACTCTAGAAAAATATGACTTCGAGTTAATTCACTCGCATTAACCCTAATCTGCTTAAACACCCAAAATAGGTCTTTAATTAATTAGAGTTAACTGTGCATCAAATTGACTTGAAATCAATTCTCCACTGACCTTTAGGATCAGAGGAATCCACCATAAAAATTTGAGGTCAATCGACTCTGTTAACCCCACTAATTCAAGCTAATTAAGCCACTTAGCCATTTTAAACTTTAAAAATTCATAACTTTTAAAATACTTTTTAAAAATTCACCAAATCGGTTTTGGAGCCTCTCTGATATCAGGGAAACCTAAGAAAATTAAAATTTCAATTTTCTAAAAAAGTTGATTTTTAATAATATTTTAATATTTTTAATAATTAAAAAATAATAAAAATCACAAAAATAATAAAATTCACCAAAATGTCACATTTTGAATTTTAATCACTTAGGAACAAACCCCACATTTTTCCTAGGTCTATTTAGTGAGATATTGAATTTTAAAGCCCTAGGGTAATTTTAAAATTAAAAAAAATGTATTTTCTAGCATTTTCACTAAAATAATTATTATAAATCATAGAAAAATCAGAAAATTGCAAAATTTGATTCTCTGGTTTCCTTGATATCAGAGAGATTTTTGAAAAATATAAAATTCATTTTTCAACATTTATTTTATTTTTAAATTAATTAACACTCCAAAACTCAAAATAATTATAATAAAAATAATATAATTCAAAAATCACCAAAATTGGTCCAAGTGCTTCTCTCGGTCATTAGGAATGTCCCCTAATTTTCTTAAGGACAGTAAACTTTCCCTTGGTCATGTTATCAAATTTTCCTTGAAAATCTCTATTTTCCACCAAAAATAATTATATAAATAAATTAAATACAGTAAAAATCACATTTTCTCCTCTCATGTCTTTATCGACATATGAGTGAAGTTTCACATAAAAATTTCAAGTTCATTTAAGTTCAATTTAGTGAGTTATGAAATTATTAAGCTTAAAGGGTAAAATAGTAATTAAAATCTTTAATCCTTAATTAAAACTTTAGGTTTAATAAAAATTCAACAAGTAAAATATTTGATCCTAATCTGATTTGGATGATTGAAATTTAAATAATTAAAGGGTAGAAACCCATTAAACAATTTCAAAATGATTAAACTTTAATTAAATAATAGATTAAATTCGGAAGAATAATAAAATCGGAATCATTAAAATAAGGGATATTTATTAGGAAGAGATTTATTCTTTAATTTAAAAATCCCTAAATTAATTATCTCATTAATATTCAACTCTTAATTAAAATGATAATTCAAATTCAAAATATTAAAAGACTTAATCATTAAACTAAAGTCAAATTATTAAACTCTTTCAAAAATTTCAATTAAAATTAAAAATAAAGTAAATTAAAGATAAATTAAATTAAAATTAAATTAAATTTAATAATTAAATTAAATTAAGACAAATTAAATTAAATTAAATTAAATTAAAATTAAATTAAAAATTAAATAATTAAACAATTAAATTAAATTAAATTAAATTAAATTAAACAATTAAATTAAATTAAATTAAATCAAAAATTAAATTAAATTAAATTAAACAATTAAATTAAATTAAATTAAAATTAAATTAAATTAAACTAAATTAAAAATTAAATTAAATTAAATTAAATAATTAAATTAAATTAAATCAAATCAAATTAATTAAACACCAAATCAAATTAAATCAACTATGTTAAACTAAATTAAAACTCAATTAAATTAAATTAAATTAAATATAACATCACCTAAAACAAAGAAAATAAATTTAAAGATAAAACAACTTCGAACACTATTCCAAATTTAAACTCTTTAACTTAAACCAAATCATTTCAATACTAACTTACCCTCGAAAGCTTTAGTTATTATAACTCCTAAATAAAACATTAAATGAAGTGTCACTTCACTCATGTGATATTCAAACGTCCTAATTCACCGAGCAAGTTAACAAAACTTCAAATTCTTTGACGATTAATTCATTTATATAATTAAATTCATTCTAACTTAAAACAATCCTAGTAAATATCAAAAGATGTTTAAGATCCTTCTTAAGCACTTTCTCAATATGATATGACATTTATAAGAACAATCGAATTCGATTATTCTTCGATGAAGAAAATCGTCCTTAAACCAAAACACAAAGAACCTAGTATCGTCATAGAAATGACTAGCAACATGTGATTAGGAATTTGTAGAAAACCATAACCTTTCCTTACCTTTACCTAGAACTCGCTTAAATATGCTAATTGTGTTTTAAGTGCAGCTCAGATGACTGGAAGACCCTCCAGTGTACGCATTAGTATTATCGCAATTTACTTTCCCGCAATTTATTTTCCAAGCAATTTACATTATTGCAATTTACTTTATCGTAACTCGCGTTTATTTTTCTCGCATGATAAAACAACTCGTTGCATGAAAACCCACACCTTTAGGATAGCCCCTAAAACCGAAACCAAAATTAAGTTAAAAGTCATCGCAAGATAAAATTCACCGCCACAACATTTCAAAATATAAAACAACTCAAAATTTAATCACAAACGTAACACAAAACTACAATTACAACTAAATTAAAACGTCCCGTCGGATGATCGGGAATACCTCTGATGATGTAACCTACGTGTTGCTAACGGGATTTCCCACTGGCCTAAATGAAAGTGTGGAACTCATTCAACTGAGTTTAGCAAATTCATCCGGACTAAGTGAATCCGATAAAAATAATGATGCCTAAGGATGGAACCGCGGGATCTTAACCGGTGTCGTTATAATCAACTTTAAGATTTGTTTTAAATAAAACATAAAAAACACTCGGAAATTAAGATTTTCTCTAAACCAAAACACTTTTCTCAACTCCCGATTTATGATTTCTAAAACTAAACCTCTCGCAACAACAAGGAGCTCGTGAGCATGCATGCAGGCAAAGACGACCATCGTCATCGCAGAAACTCCGAGTCTACTTCAAGAAAACTTTCCTGAATTAAAACAACCAAGCCATAGGACTTCGAGGTAGCTTCGCTCTAGTGCAACATAAATCCTCAACTCTTCGTTGTGCATTTGTATTGCAAATTAAGCCCTAACCTGGCCTTAGGATTCCGAGGTAGCCGTCCGATACGACAATAAACCCTCACATCTTCTAGTGCTATTTGCTTCGATTTTATCATACAAATATAAGCCCTAATTAATCGAAATCGGCAAGATCGAAATATCAAATAAACATTAGACTTTCCTAAATTCAAGACAAACAATAGGATAGTCGGGAAATTATCGAAGTTCACTTCGAATCGTTGATTTCTCCTACCTCTCTTCCTTTCGATTCACAAAACAAAATGTTCCAAAAATTCGATCCATTCCCTATCAAATTCCAAAATTCAATCTTTCGAAAACCTTAAACTTTCAAATTCTCGAGAGTGAATCATTGATTATTATCGAGAGTTTTCTTAGGTGATTCCCGTCACTTAAGATGTAATTAACTATAGGGCTTGCCCTTATAGGGAATTTTAAAGAACCCATGTAATATAAACCCCGTTTCGATACTTTCATATTAAGTGTGGGAATTTGTCGGCTTATAAAATTGGTTCGCAAACCAAACGGATGTCACAAAACTTCTAGTTTATTTGATCGAGCCCCACCATCAAGAGCTGTGTCTATCCTTGTGGATAGATATACTGGCTTCAGGTGCGGTGCTCGTTTATATAAACTATTCGGGATGCGAGATCGGCTTAATCTCATATCTTAAAACTTTCAAATTTAAAAATTATTTTCAAAATCAAATACTACTTTCTAAATTATATATATTTAAATTAAATTTAAAATATAAATTCGCCGCACAACTTCTCGTTAGGCGACCACCTTTTCAAAATACAACACACGACCTAAAAAATAATGCCGACAGATTTCTCGCGACTCCGCCTGGGAGAATTCCTCTCTCCATTATAATCAAATAATTCTCGTTTTCAAAAATCGGTAAGTGTATCCATGTCCCTAATGGATCAAACTACTCTTCTTTCCGTTGGAATACTATGTTCATTTCTATCTGAACAAGTATAGCCAACATTCTCTCTGATTTAGGAGCCACCGTTGTAAACACCCCTAAACGTAGAGGTTCCGAGATCCTTTTACCTCATTTCCGAGGTGGGGTGGACCCCCAACAGTGTTAGTTTAGGAGTGATCCTTCGAGTCGGGAAGTCTTGCTTAAGACTTTCTTTTCCTTTCCGAATCGATTCCTTACCTTCTCTACACCTTTCGAACATTCCGTTCTAAATAAACAAACCCTCTAATAAGTGATTCTTTTAACAAATAATTCCTTCTTATAAATACATGAACAAAGAATGCGTTCGGACTCTTTTCAATTCTTCTTTTCGTCCTAAAGAAAAGAAGCATAACTCGGGACCGACAACCGAATCTACCTCGTATAAATGGAAGCCCCGAAACCGATTTTCTCCTTCACCAACGGACTGACTTCGCCGTCTATAAGGATGAACTCGCCCGACAATGGGGTCATCCGATTCGGACAGGATTCGAAAACACGAACGTCAAAGTCACCGACGTCTCCCTCTCGCACCGACGAACAAGGTATCCGAAGCCGAGGAACCACCGCTCGAGTTCAACTCAGTCGACCCAAGAGTTTCCTCCCCGCAAAGGGTCCCGACTAGGAGGAGTACCGCTCGTCCGCAGAGGATCGGCTCTCACTACCCCCACTCGGTCTAGTCGTTTCGCACCTACCCCGACTCTCGCCAAATCAAAGGGGAAAGGAATCCGTAACTATGATAAACCCGTTACCGCGGAGGGTACGGATCTTCCCGTAAGACCTTCGTCTTCGAAATCGGGTCCAGCTCGAAGATTCCTTCGCCGACAAAGACCCAAAGAAGAAATAGAAATGGAAGGATCGCCAGTGGAAGCCGTAGCCGCCGAGATCGCCTTCCCGAGGAAATTCCGCAGTTGCCGAATATACACCGTTACCGCAATATACACCACCGCCTCGACTACATACCACTTTTGGGAGGAAGCAGGTTCCATCCCCTCTCCGCCGCAGAGGATGAAGAGAATGTTCGAAAGATTGCCGCCACATTACCACGCCCGCATACTACAACGATAGCCGCAAGAAAAGAATCGGAACTACGCCGTTTCGCTCGACCGCAAACTTTGGCAGAAGCTAGCCGAAGAAGGAAAACCGCCCCGTGTCGGAAATTCTACGAAGGATAGGGCGGTGCCGCTCAAATCCCGTCTCGGCCCCGAGTAGAACCCGCCGTCATGATAGAAAAGCCAAGCAAGAGAATGAAGGCTAGCCCCGCCCGTCGTAGTATCGTGGTTACAGCATTAGTGGAGGATACCACCTTCCAAAGATTTCGGCCGATGCACCATCCGGCCGCAGACCTTCGTCGCTGAAGGATGGTGTGGCGTCCCACTACGGGGCAACTGAGACCGAAACAAGCAACTCCGAGAAAGAAAGTCTCGCCAGAGGCCGGAATCCGAAGAAAGTGCTACCGCGATGAAGGGGACTCGTGAAAAAGGACCCGCAACCATCGCATGACAACCACAAAGATACACGAAAGCTCCGCTAGAAGATGCCATGGAAAAGCCGAGAACCGACATCCGACGGTTGGCAAAAGAAAGAGAAGAAAGTTCGGAGATGAGATCGACTCATCGGAATTCATGGACAACGAATATGCAAATCAACATGGCCGAGACACGAGCTTCATCATCTTCTCAAGGTGCTCCCTGCAACTAGCAGAAGAGAGGAGCCGGAACCGATGAAGAGACAACCTTCAGAAAAGGACGACACGATCGCTCAAATGGCGAAGAGGATGGAAGAGATGGCCGTAGCTCTAGCCACTCTCCAAAGTCAAGTACAACCACATGAGAGACACCCCTGTAAGTCATTCACATCGTAGACGTGAGGAAAGGAGATTACATCCGTCACCTAGGGATGACTACCGAAAAAGGATACAACACAAAGTATGATCCCCGAAAAGGATATCAAGAACTTGTAGAACAAAGAAAGTAGAAGCCCTAGCACAATCGAAGAACGGGACATCTATTCGGACGGCAGACCTTACCCGAAGAATTCGACGCCGTCCAATACCCAAAGTGCTTCGTACCACCTCTCGTTTAAGACCTTCGACTGGAACCGGAACCCCCGACAAAGATGTCGCACACTTTCGTGCCGCCTGTTGCAATGCCGGCGGGAGCGATGCGCTACTCTTCCGACAGCTCGTTAGCATACCGTCAGAATCGCCTTCGACCGGTATGCGAATTACCCAACGGATCCGTAAAGACATTCTCGTAGCTAGAGAGCCTCTTCATTAAGCGATTTGCCGGAGTTTCCGCACTCACATCACTATAGTGATTTAAGTGGGTAGTAGAAACAAAGGCCGAATGAAACTCTAGTGGATTACATACTTCGCTGAGAAATTTAAGTATGAAGTGTGAACCACAACCGCAAGAACAACATGCACAAGCATCTCGCTTAAAAGCATTCACGGCCCGATAAGACTTCTCCTCAAGGGATTCACTATTAAGACTTTGAGAAGTTGTTAAGCAAGGCCGGAAGCTTGCAAGAAGAGGCGAAGCAATTAAGTTTTGCCGACAAGACTGACAAGCGTAGCCGTGAAGACTTTCGAAAAGAAATCCGTGGTCGTCGCAAGCAACTGACAAAGGCAAACAACCGATGCAAATACCACTCGTAACGGCCGCAAAGAACTACAACAAAATTACCAAAGAACTCCGGTCCAATTATCAACTGCCTCCGCAAGCATGAACAACCGTCTCGTCCGCAACGTACATCGAGGGAGCTTCGAGCGCAGAATATCCGTTCAAAAATGAAGCAAGACTCAAAGATGTTCCGTAGCTTAATGAAAACTCCAGATTTCCACCGCCGAGCCCAAAAGACTCGCAGGAAGTCAACAAGAAAGGTGATCCCAACTTTGCCCCTACCATCGGATGCTCGGGCACAAGATGTAAGACCGCATTACCTTCAAAAGTCAGGCTCAACGACAACCTTCTGAAAGGAAATATAACAATCCCGAAGGAGTACATGAAGGAACCCCGTAAAGGAGGTTCCGTCAATGTTATCTCAACCGATCCCGTCATTCCGATAGATCCCTATGCAACCAACGATGGATGGACTACCGCCTCGACGAGATCTTCGAAGAAGATTTTAGACAACATCCGAACCGCTTCGGTGCGAGCTTCAATTCGTAGTTCGAGACCCGTTAAGCCGCGTACTATCACTTGCGATGGAAGAACCACCTCGACAGAGAAAATCGAAGAGAAGAAGAAAATCGACGAAGAAGAGGGGACCGAGACTCCTAAGGCTGGACTAGGGGCCGCTTATCCTAAAGATAGTTGCTTCCGATTCGGGGAGAAATCCTCGAACCTCCGATTTTGTATGATTATCTCGCTCACTTCGTGGGATCATATAATGATAAGGGTGATGGCGTTGGCTACGTTTTGACCGTTTCTAACGATTACGTAACTAGCGACAATCCGGCGTCGATTTCGATACCAACAACAATTCTCAAATCATACAAGATCTCGACGATCAAAATGACGAAGAAGGCATCCATCAAGGAGGCTACGAGAGTTCAACAAGCAACGGATCTATCCGCGAGTTTCGAGGAGCTCCAGCTTACAATAGAGTTGAGAGCCTTCGTATTTGGAAGATAATCCGTAAGAGCCACATCATTCCGATTCAGTGAGGAGACACCGACAAACTCAATACTAGATTCGAAGAAATTACGAAGTCAACCTAAGAAGTGGAAAAGTTCTACCTCCAAGAATGGGTCCAAAAGACAAAGGAAAGCAGTGGTTGTTCAAGAAGAACCAACCCCACAGAAGACATACCCATTCGAGAAGAAGCCGAGACACTAGAGAACAAAGTGACTACAACGTGCTAGCCCATCTTAGGAAACTACCGGCCAAACCGAGCATCTACGATGCTCTCATCTTATCAAAGGAGATGAGAGAAGCTCCGATCAAGGCCTTACTTCGATCCGGAAATTTGCTTAGCTCAAATGGCCTGGAGATTCCTCGGATGAGGTTTCGCTCGTTAAAGGAACAACGAGGTGTTACCTTCACGTACAATGACCTACTACTCGGGATGCCAGATCACAACCGACCGTTGTACATTTCAGCTACAATCGGGAAGTTTACGCTCTCCGCAGTATTGGTGGATCCAGGAGCATCAATCAATATAATGAGTCTTCGAACACTAAGCATACTTGGAAATTGATGCTCGCGAGCTCGAGGCCGACAAAATGTTATTAAGAGGATTCAACCGTAAAGGAGAAAGAGCCCTCGGTCAATAACGCTACCGATGAAGACCGGTGATTTAGCAAAGACAACCGCAAAATTTCATATAATCGATTCGAAACGTCGTTCAACGCTCTACCAGGCCGACCATGGATACATGAAAACAGATGGTACCATCATCTCTCGCATCGTTGCATCAAATATTACGATGAGGGGAACAAGGCATCAAAGGAGACTTACAACCATTCTCCGTACATGAAATTGGAATCCACGAAGATGCAACTTATTATGCACCGCCAAAGAAAACAATCTTCTCCAGAGATACCATAACAAATGAAGCAAAGAAAGTTCGTGACAACGAAGAACCCGAAGTTCTAGTCCACCAGCTCACTCACCACTCCTTCCGGCGAGATGGTGAAGGTTTCTCCACAACTCGCATCCGAGGTCGAGGCCGGGACGAGGCCGTGGCAGAGACACTCAGACAACCGGATCTAAGAAACCAACCATCAATGTCGATCGGGATGATAGCTTCGAAGAAGAAAAAGAAATCAAGCAAGAAGCAAGAACAATAAGTCGAAAGAAGCCGCAATACAAGATCTCCTCGAAGATGAAAAGAACGAAGAATACAAATCAATGTACGAGAAGATTAACCACTACGTACATACTATGACCCTAACTCCGATCCATTCTAATAAGATCGAGGGTATGGAGGTCAAAGAGGTACGTAGTGATCGTGCAAAGCCGATCAAATTCTACCGTGGTGCTTCTTCCTCCAAAACCGAAAATAATGTACAATTCGAAGATGTCACTTCATCGAATTAATGGAATTACCTTTCGAGCGGTACTCTCCCCGTGTTCAAAATTTAATTCAACGTGGTTTCTTACCTCGACAATTGACAAAAGGCCAATCACAACATTTCGAAAAGTTATGGAATAACTCCGCCGTCCTCCCAATTCAAAGTATGGACTCCTGATTCGCACGCAAGAGGGTCGCCGACGATACCGAATTTTGCTTGGTTGTCACTTCGCAAATCCAATGAAAACCGTATGGAAACTACGTACGAACTCGAAGATTTACAAATCGGAGACGCTCCACCAGTAATTCGAAGAAGAAATCAAATCTACAATGAGATGAGTTAACGGAAGTTAACTTGGGTACTAGCGAAGAGCCTAGACCTACCTTTGTTAGCTCCTTACTCAATAAAGAAGACTCCGAAGAAATAATCAAATTATTAATGGAATTTAAAGACCGTTTTGCTTCGGAACTACGATGAAATGCCATGATTAGCCCTGCAGGTCGTGCACCATAAGCTAGAGTAGATCCTACTTCGTTCCGCCGACAAGGTCCCGTAAGAATGCGTCTGGAAATCGAACAACAAGTCATACCGAAGTTAAAAAGCTAATAGTACGCTAAATTTGTCCGCGAAGAACAATACCCGACTCGGCTAGCCAACGTAGTGCCGCCGAAAGAAGAATGGTCGATCGAATTTGTGTGGACTTCGCAGATTTAAACAAGGCATGTCCAAAAGATGAATTCCTCTACCGATTCCGTAACCGATGATCGATATTGCTTCGACACATGAAATATTCTCATTCATGGATGGATCTTCGTGATACAACCAGCATAAAAATGGCTCCGAAGATGAAAAGCTTACAAGATTCGTAACGCCGATCTGAGTATTTTGCTACACTATGATGCCATTCGGATCGAAGAACGCAGGAGCAACTTACCAAAGAGCAATGACAAGAATTTTTGATGATCTCATCCACAATCAAGTCGAATGCTACGTGGACGATGTCGTCATCAAAAGCAAAGTAAAGGAAAACCACTCGTATGATTCGAGAATTGTTTTCGAACGATTAAGACAATTTAACCTTAAGATGAATCCCTTAAAATGCGCCTTCGACGTCACCTCCGGAAATTCTTAGGATTCGTCGTCCGACATCGTGGAATTGAAATCGATCCGAGAAGATTAAAGCTATCTTAGAAATGCCGCCTCCCAAAACCTTAAAACAACTACGATCTTTTCAAGGGAAGCCGGCATATCTTCGACGCTTTATCTCAAACCCGTCAGTAGGTGTCACCTTTCTCGCACTGAGCTAAAAAGGACGCCAAATTTATTCGGGAAGAGAAATGCCGTAAGGCCTTCGAAGACATTAAACAATATTTAATGACACCTCCCGTCTTAGCAGCCCCGGCCTTCAGTAGATCACCGATACTTTACACCGCGGCTTTAGACGACTCTCTCTGAGCCCCGTTAGCCTGTGTCAATGATGAGGGTAAAGAAAATGCTCTTTACTACTTAAGCCGTCGTTTACTCCCGACGGAAGCAAGGTATCCCGCAATCGAAAAGCACTGTTCGGCCTCGATCTTCGCCGCTCAAAAGCTCGTGCACTACATGCTTTCTCATAAGGTCAACTCGATTTCGAAGTTTAATCCATTGCAATACTCGATGACTCGTCCAACACTTTCCTACAGACTTGCCGTATGGTCAATGATATTATCGCAATTCGATATAACTTTCGTGCCTCCGCGTGCCGTAAAGGGACAAGTCTTAGCAGACTTCCTCGCAAAGACACCCTTTGCCGGCCGAATCTCCTCTCAACGACGATCCGCCGATGAACAAATAATGAGCCTAGAAGACCCCGATGATCGACGTCGGGAATTGTATTTCGACGGAGCATCTTCAAGACACAAAGACGAAGAATCGCAAGTGATAAGCGTCTCGGAAGGCAGTGAATCGGCTAATCTTTATAACACCTGAGCGGGGATGTTAAGATACTCCTACCACTCGACGTAACCGTGTACAAACAACGGCGAATACGAAGCCCTCATAACGGATCGGAATTAACTATTCAAATCGGGATAACTGTACATCAACATCTACGGGATTCACGCTAATCATTCAACGTATCGCCGGATAATACAGGATTTTTAAACCAAGACTCGAACAATACTTCCAAAGATGCCATACAAACTGCTGAATCGCATTCCAAATGCGACAATCTACAAAATTCCTAGAAAAGAGAATGCTTTAGCAGATGCTTTAGCCCGTCTCGCAAAAGAATTCGCTCGTTCGCAAGATGAATCAATGGAAGTGTCACTCACTGACGTCAGTCCTATCACAAATTCGACATGACATGATACACAAACCGAAAAAGAAAAAGAATCAGCTAGCAATAGAGATGTAAGAACACGTAAGATCGAGCGACAACTATCGATAGATCTACTCGCAAACAGAAAGCTACCGGACGATAGGTCGCTGTCCCATCGATCAAGAAAAGAACTCCGTCCTACGCATTAATAAACAACACATTATACGTAAGGTCTTTTCGATCAAATGCGGCTAAGGTGCCTAAGCGGTCCGAGGCCCGCGAAATCGTTAAAGAGGTGCATTCGGACTCGTGCGCTCACTCACCGGGTCCAAAGATGAAGATGAAAATTAAAAGACTAGGTACTACCGGCCCTCGATGATGACCGACCGCATGAAAATCGCCAAGAGCCGTCATCAATGCCAAGTGCACGGAGTGGATTCTACACCAACCTCCAAATGTGCTACACCCGACAATCGCGTCGCGGCCATTCGAATGTCAGGTACGTATATAGTGGGTCCGATGTAACCACCATCTTCGAAAGGACATCGTTTCATTCTCAGCACTACAGATTACTTTTCCAAGTGCGTGTATGGCCCACTTAGAGAAGTGAAAGCACACCACGTGCTACAGCTTTTCAAGAACCAAGTTGTCTACCGTTTCTGAGTGCCGCGCAGATCATCTCGTATAACGGGCCGCATTCGAAGCACACAAATCAACAATTTTGTCGGAGACACGGAATCGACCGGCGATACTCGACAATTTACTACCCAAGAGCAAACGGTCTCGCCGAGGCTTTTAATAAAACTCTCGTTCAAATCTTAAAGAAAACCCCGACGATAATAAGAGAAATTGGCACGAGAAATTGTTAGAAGCCTTACAGGCCTCACCGACAACCTTCGTAACTCCTACTCAAGCTACACCTTACGCTCCGGTGTATGGGTCCGAGGCAAGAGTTACCTTGTGAGGTTCAGCCTTCCTTCACTCGGAACTGCAATTGCAAACAAGATCACGACGAAGAAAACGCCGTATTACGACTCGAAGAATTAGAAAGCTCGAAGGGAAAAGACTTGCAGCAGCAACAGAATTTAGAACTATACCAAGCTAAGATGGTTCAAGCCCATGACAAACCGGTCCGCCCAAGAACCTTCAAAGTCGGTGATTTAGTTCTCGTTCTCAAGAGACCTATTCTCGCACACCGCAAGATAGAGGAAAATTCGAACCCACTCGGGAAGGACCGTTTCAGGGTCGAAGCAAAGATACTCGTGAGGTTCCTACCACCTAGTGAATCGCCGGGGAGAACGACATATGCTTCCAATCAACGGACGATACTTCGAAAAATATTACGCTACCCGATGTTTCGAAGGAATGAATTCTTCATCCCTAAGAAACACTGGCGAAGTAATTACTCATGATCGGGTCCGAACCCAAAAATAATAAAATGTGCTAAGATAAATAAAATCATGATAATTAAGTTTTCCTCGTTTTCTTCTCCAAATCAAAATCTCTTCCCTCATCTTATCCTACTTCATTCCTGTTAAATTTCAAAATATAAGAATAATAAAAAAATGTATCTTTAATAAACATTTTCTTAATGTTCTTGTTCTTAAGTATAGCTCTCGATCCTTTTCCTTGTCTTTTCGCAGGAAATGTCGAACGGCGGCTTGGTCTTGAACTTTAAGAATGGCGTAAGCCTCGCACTCGATGAAAAGAGGGTGAAAGATGGAGCGATAATCGAGATCGACTCGCATTTCGCACCAGCAGGCCTACAGCACGAGGAAAGTGACCGGGTCCCGCTAACCGAGAAGAACTACCCGGACAGACAGCTGATGAAAGTGGGTGGCCCAAGCCACCAATCCAACAACAAGAAAAGAAAAGCAAACACCGAAGAAGACAAGAAAATGAAGTCCGTAGTCACTACAGCCGAGGGCAGTGCTTGTCACGCCGCGCCCGCAGAGATTCAAGAAGTTCGTGAGGGCTACTCTCACGCCCACGCAACGAAGAAATAAGAATCGCCGCATCCGTAAAATGTTAACAAAACTAGCCGCGGACCAAGCGACGAGACACTCGCTAATGCCGCACATCACATTTCAAGGACACCGGCTCACCAGAACCCGAAGAAAGGAGGCCACTCCTAGAATAACCGTAAAGAACTGTGGAAATCTCCGTAAGATCGTAAGAAAGAAGGCTACCACGCCACCGGATAGAACCACCAGCAATGCATGACCTTGCTGTAGTAGCAACCCCGGGGATGTCCCGATGTGCATCATCCCCGAGGAGCCGAGGTATGCAGTGGGAACGCGAAGGGATCGAACCATATATCCCACAATATGTCACAAGGCCTCGCCATCCGCAGATCATTCCGGAATACGAGCCGGAGAGGATGCGTAACGTTGAAAAGAAAACTTTCGAATACTTCGAGAGAATTAAAGGAAGAAGAATCAACATACTAAGGCCTCGAGCTACACACCGACGTATTCTCGCAGTATGAACAACAAGAAATCGCGGACCGTATCCGGATCTCGAAAAGAATGGGCCGAGCAGCCGCCCGAGGGAAAACACATACTCGAACCCCGGAGATGGATGCCGTGGAAAGGAAGAATCACAATACAATGCGGATGCCGCTACAACTTCATCGAAGACAGAAAGGAAACCCACCGGAATACTTCGTCACGGGCAAGTAGATCCGATGCCATTAGCTATCAAGAGAATGGTAAAAAGATCGATAACATGGAGGGTACTCGCCAGTAGCATTGCATACCCAATAGCCGCATTATCAACATCTACAAACAAAGGTGACCGCATACCCCCACATATCGATCACCACGACTTCGCCGACCTTCGCACTGGCCTCTTTCGAATGAGTGCAACATCATGTTCGGATCCGACCTCCGGATACAGAGTCCCGGTGAGTTCCGAGGGCCGCAGAAGATACCTTTACCGTGGGTTCCGTCATGATACCGCAAGGTAACTGAGCGTATATCGCAAAGCATCGCATACCAGAGTGCCAGTGGAGCGAATCTCGCTACTTTCGTGAGGATGGACGACAAGAAAATACCTTACCATTTCCAACTGCATCCGCAGCTGTGAGAACCTCCGCCTTACGAGCCGTGAGTTACATGGGAAATATCACACCTCCAATGTACATCCAACTCGCATCCTCGCTAAGGATGGCTTGAAGGTGATGTTATCGACCATGTACCTCACTATTCAGTACATGGATTTTCGACAGATGATTCTTTCGATGGATCAACAAAGATCATACACGATCCGTTTCGAGTCTACATGGATTGTATGAAATATATTCCGCATCGAGTCGTACGACGTATTTTCAACATGATTGGAATGAAAGTGACCATGTCACGTTTTGGCCTTCACCTCTTTCAGTGCAAATCGATCGGGAAACGCCATTAAAGTTAAATGAACTTCGAACAAAGAACAGAAAAGAAAAAAAGAGAATAAAAGAAAACTTTCTAAAAAAAATCTGAAAAATGACAAACACCAAGTTCACATGAACATTAAATAAACAACAAAATAAAATTTGAACCATTAAAAGATAAACGAAATCAACACAAATCTCAAATTCATCTTTCCAAATTCGAATCAAATTTCAATCTTTTCAAACTTCAAAATCAAATTCCATCCTTCCAAACCTCAAATCAAATTCTCAATCAAATTCCAAATCCACTCGATCAAATTTCAAATTCGATCTTCCCAAATCTCAAATCAAATTCTCAATCAAAATCCAAATCCAATCTCGATCAAGTTTCAAACTCGATCTTTCAAATTTCAAATCAAATCTTAAATCAAGTTTCAATCGAGTTCAAACTCATCCTTCCAAATTTCCAAATTTCCAAATTCAATCTTTCCATGCTTCAAGTCTCAATCAAATTCAAATTCAATCTCTATCAAATCTCAAATCCGATCTTCAGATCTTACATCAAAATTCAAAACTTTTGGGTCGAGGATTTTACATCCAAGACCGCACCGCTTTAGGATTCTCTTCCTATCGCGACCGAAATACATCAAAATTCAAACTTTTGGGTCGAGGATTTTACATCCAAGACCGCACTCGCTTTAGGATTCTCTTCCTATCGCACCGAAATACATCAAAATTCAAAACTTTTGGGTCGAGGATTTTACATCCAAGACCGCACCGCTTTAGGATTCTCTTCCTATCGCGACCGAAATACATCAAAATTCAAAACTTTTGGGTCGAGGATTTTACATCCAAGACCGCACCGCTTTAGGATTCTCTTCCTATCGCACCGAAATACACCAAAATTCAAAACTTTCGGGTCGAGGATTTTACATCCAAGACCGCACCGCTTTAGGATTCTCTTCCTATCGCACCGAAATACATCAAAATTCAAACCTTTGGGTCGAGGATTTTACATCCAAGACCGCACCGCTTTAGGATTCTCTTCCTATCGCACCGAAATACATCAAAATTCAAAACTTTCGGGTCGAGGATTTTACATCCAAGATCGCACCGCTTTAGGATTCTCTTCCTATCGCACCGAAATACATCAAAATTCAAAACTTTTGGGTCGAGGATTTTACATCCAAGACCGCACTCGCTTTAGGATTCTCTTCCTATCGCGACCGAAATACATCAAAATTCAAAACTTTCGGTCGAGGATTTTACATCCAAGACCGCACCGCTTTAGGATTCTTTTCCTATCGCACCGAAATACATCAAAATTCAAACTTTTCGGGTCGAGGATTTTACATCCAAGATCGCACCGCTTTAGGATTCTCTTCCTATCGCACCGAAATACATCAAAATTCAAACTTTCGGGTCGAGGATTTTACATCCAAGACCGCACCGCTTTAGGATTCTTTCCCTATCAGCACCGAAATACATCAAATCCAAACCTTTCGGGTCGAGGATTTTACATCCAAGACCGCATCGTTTTAGGATCATTTCCCTATCGCAATGAAATACATCAAAATCAAACTCTCGAGGTTAAGGATTTTACATCCAACACCGCTTTGCTCCGAGATTTCTTCTCATCGCAACGATTCAATCTAATCAATTCAATTTTCTTTCGAGGTCGAGATGTTACATCTAAAACCTCGTAATTCCAATTTTCATTTCAAATCAAATCCTTCAAATTAATTTTCGACAAAACTTCAATCTAAATCAAACTCCAAACTAAAATTTAAACTCACACATCAAAGCTTAAATTGAAACAAAATAAAATCTAAGTCGAAATTCCCCGCATCATGTGATTTGGGATTCACCTCCTTTTCCTTTCCCTGCCGAGAGTTCAAGAATCTCCTAGGCCTGCAGATATACTCGACACTCCCCAGCCAGAAACTCTTCTACTTCGTCCTAAGTTCGTCACTGGACATCCGTGTTGGTTTCGTTGATCGCTTCGGTCAACACCAATACGCGCGGTGTGCTCCGTCACCACCACACCTATCGGGGTCCATTTGTCGACCTCATTTTCGATGAGGTCTTCCTTTTCTTCTTTTTAGGCTAGGATCTAGCCTTAAGCTTTTCCTTCGACTATCTTAGAGGACTAGAATTGGGACCCGCCTTTTAGAAATTCAAACCACTTCTAAACTCCCCGCAAACTCCACAAACTCGACTATAGACCCCTAATCACCTGTGAGGGTCGAAATCAAACGCGGAAGTTTAAAGGATGAGTTCCTATGTGACTCTTCGGCCTCAGATCGCCCCGGCGGCCTCGGTCCGGTGAAGGGGCCGACTTACACTACACCTACACACTACATTTCCACACACTTCCTAAAACCACACCCATACCCAACTTAACCTCCTAACTCATGTAGGTGATTCACATGGATGGTCCTTAACCCCTAAGCCCTCAGCAAGAGGTTAGGAACAACATAAATGAATGCCTCAAATGAGTCCTTTCATGGCTCATATGGGCTTGAATGGCTTCATGGCTCAACCAAAATGATTTCACCCCACTCAAATTCACCCAATCTTCAATTTCCCAAATTTTCAATTTTTGACCCCCGGACCCTACACCTACTAAACCTACCCAAAACCCTCGAAATTACCCAAATTTTCGCAAAATTTCCAAATTACCTAAAATTTTCCAAAATCAATCCCAAACATCTCCACATCACTCAAATTGATCATCCATACCCAAAAATACCAAAAATTCCAAGAAAACCTCCCAATACCCTCCAAATACCCAAAATACCCTTCTTGGCCTAAAAATCCAAAAATTCAGAAAATTCCTAGAAAATTCCAGAAAATCCCAAATATTCCCAATTTCATTTTATCCAACTACACCATGGGCCAATTTTATCAATTTACCCTACTTTTGTCAAAACCCCCAAATTGACCCATTTTAACCCAAAGTGAACCCAATGTTAAACCAAACCTATCCAATTGACCCAAATTCTGGTCCAATTCAATTCTAAACTTCAATTCAACATTCCCAATACCAATTTAGACCAAATCCAAGTCCAATTTGATTGACATTTGGATCCAATTTCACTTTGGGCCTTAAAGCCCAAATTTGGACCCATGACCCAAACTTAGCCCAAACTAACCCAATTCAACTCCAATTAACCCCAAATCTTTTCTAAACCTTCCTTAACATCCTCATAAACAAAACACTAACATGATTTCGCCCAAGATTTTGACCCAAACCCCACTCAAATTCAACCCAAAATCAAAAAGCCCAATTTCGACCTAAACCCAAATCTAACCCAAATAAAGCTCCAAACCTCAAAATTAAAACCCAACCAAAGCCAAAACCTCTTTGAAACACTCCCATAAACATTTCTTAACATTTATTTTACATCAATTTCAACCCTAGCCCAACATTGGCCCAAGTTAGCCTAATTTCGACCTACATTGGCCCATTTACCAAATAAACCCAAATTCAACCCAATTCAAACCCAAACCACCTTAAATCTATTTCAAATTATTCATGAAACATCCCTAAACCAAAACCAACAACTATTTGGCCCAAACTTCTACAAAAATTCCCATCCATGAACACATCCTTAAACTTAAAAGCCCACTTCCCTTAAACCTTTCTTAAAAGCCCATTTCCTTCAAAATTCAAAAGCCCAAATCTACCCTAAAGCCCACATGACATCTCCATTTGTCATCCATTTAATTAAATCCATTACCTAAGTCCTAAAATCATCATTGAATTATCCCAAATGAAGCTTCATCCAAATTCCCATCAAATTACCAAAAAATTTCTAAACCCTTTTCAAGCAATACGTAACTGAACG